>CAUHTR010000013.1:0-84389 GCA_959609185.1 Schmidtea polychroa | reverse complement strand
CATGGTAACAACCATGTTGGTATTATACATAATTACTGAAAATCAATGGGCAGATGAGCTCTACTGCTAAAACTACTCATTGTATTTTCATCTTCGGGCTCTGGACTGCTGGTAGAAGGTCTTACGTCACAATTCATTATCTATCCATTTCATAGACTTTGTTCTTCCTTATTAATTTAATTATGGTCCTCCTTACTGGATGTTTTCCAATGTTATTTTCGAAAATTTTGCGCAGGGTTCCACCATTATTTCCCAGTTCATGAACGTTGTCGTATATTTTCTACAATAATTAAGGTTATTCGGTTTGCTCTTTAAATATTTGAGCAGGGATCTCCCTATATTTCTAATTTTGACCTAAATTTATTAGAATTACTAGAGGATTTTCTAATACCACCTAAAAGCTAAGTCTAATTTATGTTTACTCAAAATCTACCTCTTTATCATTAATATCGACCTAACTAGCTATACTCAATAAAAATGTGTCAGTTGTTGACCCAGGCGGCCCATACGAACATTTCACTGAATCTCTGCTGACAGATGTCTGACACATTACCCAATCCCTTGGATAAGAGGACAGTTAGTCTCTTTGCCCATGACATGACGTAATTCTCAGTCCATCCAAAAATTCCTAAAATCATATTAAATTTACTCAATTACAATTTAGAAATGGATAATAAAAATAACAGAAAAAAATTAAATCCAATGTGAAAAATTTATTTACTTAAACATTATTGCATGGAGAAAAATTAGTTTAAACAAAATAAATCTACCACAGTTGCATAAAATTCATAGGAACCGAAAACTGAGAGCAAAAATGTTTCTATCTTAAAACAAGTTTTTAAATTAAGTTTTTCAAATGAAATTTCCGTCGGTATTTATACTGATTTTGATTGTACTCCTACGCATTCTCTACCACTATATTCAATTAGAACGCGGGTAGTTTTGAATTACTTTACACACATACATGATTGTATGCGTTTCATATTTAATTTAATTGATTATTTTAAACAATCGAATTATTTAAATAATTTTATTTTTTATTACTTTTAGTTTATTAATGTTAATGAAAATTTTTAATTTAAATTTTTTTAAATTTATGTATTTATAAATTTTTTTCTGCTCTTTTTCTTAAAGTATGCACTCTCTACTATAGGTCTTTCGTATGTAAATACGATCAATAATCATTCTCAATTTTTTATATTATCAATTATTTATTTTATTTATTATTCCTTTATTTTCTAGTAAGCAGATTTTTGGCATTTGTTATTTCTCTCTTAACTGTGTTGGTGATTGCAAGTTCTTGCGTTCCTCGATCTTATTATACGTGTTTTATTTATTCTTAGTGTGTTATATACTTTACTTTGTATTATTTGGTGTATAATCATAGATTTCAATTCAACATTGTGTGGTTTTTATACTGTATTTTCGACTCATTAAAACAAATTCTCAATTTTTGGCTCTAGCCCAACATAATTCTTACCTGTATCAAACTTCCCTCATTGACGACCCAACGCCAAATTCATTGGGTCTCACTAGAAACTAAACTTGCGCAAATAATCTGTAGTGACTCAGAATTGAAGCTTATTAAAAATGTAATTAGTGTTGGTCGCTTAGGGGTTAGGGTGGAGTGAAAATGACCGAAAAAAAATTTTTTGACTTAGTAGACTTTGGATAGTTATAAAAACTTGCTATGAGGTCAAATGAAGTACTCTGTAAAGAAAAACAATAATTTAAATAATGTTTTGAGGTTCCACAACCAACTTTAAAATGTAACCATTGATAAGAAAACGATAATGTATTTGCTATCCGGTGTTCTTTTCATTACAAGGAATTGGCAACTTTTTGCTTCCACTAATACGTTATCGTTACTTACTGTTAACTAAAAGATCATTATTAGTTCACTTTTCTACGCATTCACACGCTGCACTTCCTGTTTCTAGAGTCAATTCAGACGGATTATTGCATACATATTGCATAACATTGTATTTTTTTTGAATCGCTGTATGTAGTATTGTTAGTGATAAATAATTACTCCACTATGATACTTCATTATAAGAGGTAATATTATAACATATTATTGAAGTCATTGATGGCATTTAAATAATATGGATTTAAAATGCCTCTGGTTTTCCTTTTTAGAGTTGCAATGGCTGTAACCAGAAAGAAAGTGTCTTGTGTCATCTTTGGTGGTCCATCCGAGATGCCCGACAATCAACTACCGACTTATGCAGATGTTATGAAATTCTACAACCTGACAAAGCAGAGACTGAAATGCGAATTGAACAATAAAGATCCTTCACATCGCAACGTGGCAGAAACAGTGTCAATGAAAGTAGAACAAATATGGGACAAAGCTTCCATACCACATGTAAGCCACCGCCGTGTTCATGAAATGTTGAACGTGTACCATAAGACGTTCATGAAATTGCTGAAGCCGTATAAATCTAGGAAGGACTCAGAACCATACAGAGAGAAAATATCGCAGTTTAAAGATGAATCGATTAAACTCTTTGACATTTGCTCCTGCAAGTGCTCTTGTATGTCTCAGTGTCACTGTGAGAAGTCAAGAAAGATACCCACAATTGAACGTGACTTTCTAGAAGATCAGCGGGGTTCACGCAGTATGATCATAGCTGGAGTTGATGAGGTTGAATCCAGTAGATTACAAAAGCGGTATATCCGTAAAGAGTCGACACAGAGGCAGATGTGTACCAAATCTGCCATTGATGACATCGGTGATAAACAGTCGGATGTCTGTGACGAGATTTCTGGAAAGGAAGAGGAAATGGATACCGGCGATGATGACTCTGATGACGATTGTATAAGCCAAATTAAACAACAGCGAAAATTGAATGACAAGCAGATGAGAGTTAAGCTACCGTCGTTGGCTTTAGCGTGTGATCGACATGGCGTATCTGACAGGGCGGCAGCAGGAATCGCCAGTGCTGTTCTTCAAGATGTTGGAATAATCCACGAACATGATGTTTCTAAAGTGATTGACAGAAGTAAAGTGCGTCGAGAACGTTGTAATAAGCGTGGCGCATTATGTGCCGAAGTCAGTAACACAATCACTGGGTTATATTTTGACGGCAGAAAAGACAATACAATGACCCAAATTAAAGAATGCGATGGTAAATTTCATCGGAAAATAATAACTGAAGAACATATATCGATTATAGCCGAACCAGGAGCTACATATTTCGGTCACATTACACCAACTGCAGGGTCAAGCAAAGTTATCACGGCTGAGTTGATTGCATATTTGAATAAAAGAAATGTTGACACGAGTGGCATAAAAGCAATAGGTTGTGATGGGACAGCCACTAATACGGGCATTCGAGGAGGCATCATTCGATTACTTGAAGTGACGTTACACAGACCGCTACAGTGGTTCGTATGTCAGTTGCATGCAAACGAATTACCGTTAAGACATTTGTTTCAGTATCTTGATGGACCTACCAATGGTCCAAAAGGATTTTCTGGTCCCATTGGAAAGTCATTGTTGAATTGTGAGAAGCTTCCCATCGTTGACTACATGCCGATAAACTGTGTTCTACCGTCAAGTGCAAATTCCGACGATTTAAGTACAGATCAGAAATACCTGTTCGATTTGTGTACTGCTGTAAGTGTTGGTATTTGTCCTGTCGACCATTCACTTCGCAATCCTGGTCTTATCAACCATTCGAGATGGTTAACCACGGCTAATCGCATACTACGTCTGTATGTTGCCACAAGAAGCCCGTCGGATGAACTAAAGACGCTTGCTACCTTCATCGTAACAGTTTATGCACCTGCATGGCTTGAAATAAAGAATACCCCTTCGTGTAAAGACGGCGCTCGACATGTCCACAGTACGATACTGAAATCACGCTACCTCACAGACGAGCTGAAGAAAGTTGTTGACCCGGTAATTCAACGCAACGCATTCTTTAGTCATCCAGAAAATCTGTTGCTTGCGATGCTTACCGATGAAAGATCAGATATACGCGAGTTAGCTCTGCGACGCATACTGAAATCCAGAAAGCAGAAACGTACGACTTCAGTTAGATCTTTCTGCGTGCCAGTAATCAACTTTGAAGCTACTAGCTACATAGACATGATCGATTGGCAGAAAACTCCGATCACAGAGCTTCCAATCGTAGTGGACATTGACGAAGATACTTTGTTAACCATGATCCGGGAAGAAGAAACGCCAAGACTGGATTTCGCCCCGCTATCCTTGTCACACCCAGGCAGTAGAGAGACATATCAAGCTAGTGACAGAAGCATCCGAAATGGTGTGTGGTCCAGAAAAACGCGACGGATTCATTAGAGCACGCTTGGAATCGAGATCGAAAATGCCAAAACTGGACACCAAAGCCCAACATCATTTGTAGTTATAAAAACATGTTAGACAGTTTGCATGTGGTTTCCCTTCACAGATATGGTTCTTATTACTTGTAATGTTATGTACAGACTGTTAAAAAGTTAAACCATAACATAAATATGTTACTTATAAAAAAATGTTTTTTTTAAAGATTATTGCTTTTTTATCGAAATATGCCTATACTTTAGGTCAATTGTGGAACCTCAAGATATGCTTTAAATTGTCTAATTGTTTGCCACATTACTAATTGCATGTGTTACCAAGTTTTTATAGCTATCCAAACAAGATATTAAGAAAAAAAAATTTTCACTCCACCCTATTAGAGGTGTGTCAGTTTATTTTTAAATGTGTTAGGGGTAATTATATATGTTAAATCGAATCTTTCCTAAACGCCTTCATGACTATTGTACTTTAGACCATCTGTGTATCCATGGCGACGACTATACTTATTATTTCTAGTGTTATTACTCGTATTATCAATGTGATTATGATTATGATTATGGGCATTATTATTATTATGATTATTATTATTATTATTATTATTATTATTATTATTATTATTATTATTATTATTATTATTATTATTATTATTATTATTATTATTATTATTATTATTATTATTATTATTATTATTATAGTAGTAATAATAATATCGGTATTATCACGATTATTATTATTATTACCAGTATTATTTCTACTATTATCATTATTATTAAATACCATTTGCCAGTCTATTTCGTTTTTTTGCCAATGAATTTCGTGTTTTTGCCAATGAATTTCGTTTTTTCATATAATATTAATATAATGATATAATATTAATATAATATTAAATTAATTATGTTGTTGAATTTTTTATTTTGAATTTCAGTATATCTTAATCATCGTTAAATAACCCATATGTCTGAAAATAGAAGAAATATTGAAAAAAACAAATCTGTAACTTATGATAAAATTGCTAATGCTTCTAGACACAATTTAATTCGTTTTGTCTTCGAACAAGGCTACAGTGTTAAAGATGCAGCTGCTATTGTTCAAATTAAATATTCAACTGCTTTGTCAATTGTTAAAAATTATAAAGAAAATAATAGTTATGCACCAAAGGCGGAAGCGTTAAGTCAGTTATTACGCAAGAAGTAAAATTATTTATAGAAAATGAAGTATCATTAAATCCAGCAATTAGTTTAAAAGAGCTTAAATTAAAGACAGAAAGTCAAATTGGAACAGATTTTACTATTTCAATTTCTAGCATTAACAGATGCTTGCAGGAATTAGAGATTACAATGAAAATGGCTCATCGGGAGCTTGATATCGTTAATCATCCTGATAAAATTATATTACGAAAAAATTATGCATTGTGGTTCAATAACCATTTTAATAACGATTATTCTCGTGTAATTTTTATAGATGAATCTTCGTTTAATCTTCATCTCAAACGATCTGTTGCAAGATCACCGAGAGGTACTAGAGCAATTTTAAGAGTGCCAAATATTAGAGGCAGATCAATTTCTTTGATTTCTAGCATGTCAATCAATGGCATGTCATATTGCAAAACCATTTCAATTTTTTTTAGTTATTGATTTTCTTATATTAATTATTTTTTAAGCTTATTATTTCAATTAAATTTCTTTTATTTTTGAGAAAACGAAATTCATTGGCAAAAACACGAAATTCATTGGTAAAAACACGAAATGCATTGGCAAAAACACGAAATTCATTGGCAAAAACACGAAATAGACTGGCAAATGGTATAATTAGTATTATTAAGATTATTGTTATTGTTGTATTGTTATTTGTATTGTTATTATTATTATTATTATTATTATTAGAATTATTACTATTATCATTGTTATCCTTATTATCAGGAGTGGCCAACAAGTCGATCGTTAGGCCAATTTTGGTCAATCATCGATCTCTCGCAATGTCTGGGAAAAATTCCGTTTACTACCGTAACAAGCCAAAAGAAGATTTTTGGAAATATGTCAGCCGAAAAAAATATCCCAATGTTACCAAATGTAGCGAATATATCTATTCTTCTTTCGGATCTACATACATTTGCGAATCGGCATTTTCATACTTGAAGCTAACGAAGACTAAACAACGTTCTGTCCTGTCTGATTCCCATACAGAAGACTCATTATTAATATCTTTGTCGGGATATACACCTGATTATGATTCATTGGTTAGAGACATGCAAACTCAGTCTTCCCATCAATGTTAAGGGAACAAAATAAATTCTAAATCTGCATTTAACTGTGGCTACTTTGAATTAATAAATATTGTTATTAATTATCGACGTTCTTTTAATTCCCCTGGACGTGAGTATTTGGCCCTTTTAATAATTATTGTTGATGTTTTTTTACGTAGGTAGATAAGCCGTATATCTATATTTCAGTACGAGATGTACTTATGAGCTATTGATCAATTAGCAAAAGTAAGTCATATTATTCTCTCGTGAAAATTTTTCTTGACCCAAAAGAAGAAGAAAATGAAATATTGTAATCAAATTATCAGTCATACTGTGCATTTTTATAACAACTTTTTATGTTTACGAACAAATATTACAAAAAATATACATTGCAGTTGATAAAAAAACTAAATTGCATTTTATGTTAGTAAAAATCTATCTCGAAAAAGGGGTTGTAAAATCGAATTTTTTAGGTACCGCATGTACGGAATGTGCTATCAAAAGTTTATTCTGGGAATTTAATTTCTTCGGGAGACTAAATCCTGAAAACTAATAAGTGATTTGAAAATAAAAATAGGTTTGAACATATATTTTACGTATCTACCCATACCTCATTGGAATACACATTATGCTGAAACACAGTGTACAAACATAGTATACATTACACACCCATTATGACAATAAGTCGATCTCGACACACTCTTAACAAAAAAAGTAGATCTTGTATACAGAAAAGTTGGATACCCCTGCTTATTATCACCATTATTCCTATCACAAGTTTTATAGGAGTATCAGTATTGTATGAATATAACTATTTATTTAGTCACCAAAACACATAGGGATATATTAAAATAACAGGGAATTAATATAATGTACATTACAATAGACTCCAACAACTATAGAAAGGGATAATTACTTTATTTTGTGGTTTTAAAATGAAAAAGACAACTAACAAAATAACTAAATTTCAAAATATTAATTTATTTCGAGGACGAAATATTTTTAAAGGGGGAGATATGCTGAGGATACCTAAATGAAAAATAGCATAATAAATAAATAAATTACCTGGGGGAAGATCGTCATGACAAACGGGACGATCTATGGGAACTCAGAAAAGAAAACGGAAGTAAAAAGAAATTAAAAATAAGAAAAGAAAACAAAAAAAAAGAAAACAAACAAGAAATTAAAACAAAGGTTATTAAGAATTAAGAAATTAATTAAGAAGTACAAATGAAGGTGGAATTTCAAATTCCAAAAAAACAAATAAATGGGAAAAGACGTATCTTGACAACTTATCAAAGATAGCGGAATGGCCGGGAGAAGGCGGCTTTACAAAAATGGGAAAAGGAAAATTATCTCAACATCTGTCAGAGATAAGGCTGACGTTGCTGGGAACACAGACGTAAATGAAAATAGGAAAACAAAATCTGTCGCCAGTGCCACAAATAAAATAACTATATAAAGGGAAACTGGTGGACACAAATTCAGACAATTTGGGAGAAAATTATTGGAAAAAATTAGACAACGTCAAACGAAACGTTATTGGAGAAACGATTTGTGAAAAAGGATTGTAAAGAAAATAATTGTGAAGAATAATTATTGGAGAAGAGTTGAAGAAAAGAATTAGTTGAAAATTAAACGAAAAAGAAGTTGCTTAAGTATTTGAATAAATTTCTGAAGAAGGTCAAAGAAAACAACCAGCTCAAAGTCCTAGTTGATACACCAATCAGTTATTTGTGATCTTTTAATTCGGTGTTATACGCAAGTGATATTCCTCACTGAGTGTTGTAATAAGTATTGTATAGTCACCAAGCAGAGTGTTGAATTGATTTTCAGTGTAAAGTGAAAGTTTATTTGTGATTATCAATAAAGATTTCTGTTGTCAAGTGTTATTTGTGGATCAGTCAAAGACACGCTTGGAGTCAGAGTAACATTTAAATTGATCACAAACTCGATAACCCAACAGAAATAAACGATAAAAAAACAACAAAAAAATAACTAAAACTAAACTGAACATAAAGATTTATTACATTAGTCCAAAACAAGCTTACCACAATAACATAGACCGAAAACCGAGAGCAGGTTGGAATGACACCGAAAAATTGCGTTTAAAATTTCAGCAAAATAAAATGTCTAAGTCAAAACA
Organism: Schmidtea polychroa; assembly: GCA_959609185.1. Lineage (NCBI taxonomy): Eukaryota > Metazoa > Platyhelminthes > Tricladida > Dugesiidae > Schmidtea > Schmidtea polychroa. The sequence continues at coordinate 75,692 of CAUHTR010000013.1, read as the reverse complement.
AGTTCTTGTTAAAATCAAGTTTTGTTTAATCAAATAACAAGTTGTTGAACTGAATTTGTCATCAGTATATATACTTATTTTGATTGCATTCTCTGCCACTAGATCCAATTCTCAATTACGTTGCACACACATATATTAAATTATTTAATTTTTATTAATTTTCGCAATTTAATTTTATAACTTTTATAATTTAAATAATTTTATTTTAAATTTTATTGTTTTTACGACCAATAATCCATAAAATTTCTTAAACATATTATTAATTATTTTATTATTGTTTTATTTATTGTTTTTTTTTCTAGTGGCAGATTTCTCAAAAACGTTATTTTTCTCTTAGTTGTGTTGGTGATTGCAACATCTTGCGTGTCTCAATTTTATTATACGTGTTCTATTTATTCTCAATTTGATGTGTACTTTATTTTGTATTAGTTGGTGTATGATTAGAATAGATTTTAATTCAACATGATGCAGTTTCTATGCTATGTATTTCCGACTCATTAAATCAAACTCTCAATTTTTGGTTCTAGCCCAAATAATAAGACTCACCGACTACGTCGCCAGCTGGTTAAGACGAGGTGGTTCACGGAATTAACCATATCGGTTCAAGATCCACCAGCAATGCAACACCGATACAAATATCACGGCCACTATTGCCGGCTTATCACTAATTCAACGCCAACTAGGACGCGCCGAACTTTTACTAGGATATCATTTTGAAAAATCTAGATGTTTGCTATTTTCTGTTAAGATTAGTGTACGATTGTAACATTAATAAAATTTCTTGTGGTGTGACTTAAAAATTAAATTTCAAGGTGTAATTGCTAAGGATTAAAATTTAAATGAATAATTATTTCTCAGTTAACAAATTATTAACTCGTCAGGACCGACATAATTTTGATGTATGTTCAGTTTAACTAAGTTAACTAAGAAAAATTATTTTATGAAATATAAAAAAATAAATTGTAAATATATTTTAATAGATATTGATTAACTTCACATTTAAAAACTATTTAAAACTGCTTTAAATTTCACCTTCGTTATAACTTGATAAAAAGTTAAAGATTAATAATTATATTATAATAAATAATGACACATATTTCATTGAACTTGGCAATTTATATAAAAAGTATATCTAAAAAAACATAATCTATTGGTAAGGAGTATCGGGAACGAGAATTTCAGATTCTATGACTGTTTTGTCTGGTGTTTTCAAATCGAAAAAATGACGAGAGTTTTTAAATTTAACAATAGGTTTGGCGTTTATATTACTTTCAAAATCTAATGTTCCTCGGTAAGGTCTTGGAGAAATGCTAACTGAAGTTTCGATTTTTTTAGTTTTTGAATTTTTGAAATGGCTTGTGTCAGTAAAGACTGGATCAATCTATCCAGACTAGTCAACTTGTCAAAACTATAAAATACATACCCATTCTAAACTTAAAGATGTGTTCAATGTCTTCAAATCAACTGATGGATTTTTATCTGTAGAAAATTTATATAAACTTTTTCTTTTATTTTCATACGGCTCATTTTCAAATTCAAGTGCTTCTTTATGTACAATACCTTTACGTTTTCGTGGCATTTACAATCTAAAAAATTCAAATTTACGTATTAATATAAAATAATTAAACTAATAATTATACTCTAAATTGCGATGATTTATGAAATTATAAGATTAAAAAATATACAAAAATCCTACCAATAACCTTGACTGAATATTTAAACAATTTATATTTAAGATATTCAAAGTTATAAATAAACAAAATGATGAAATGACATTTTAACTTAAATTTTTAATAATCTGTGACAATTATGTCATCATATTTATATTTTGCAATAAAAATTAGATAAAACATAATTTAAAAAAAATTTTTACAAAATTTTATAAACAGGTTTTTAGAAATTTCCCGAAATTTCTTAAAAACCTTTAAAGTTTAAGGTAAAACACCTAGAAAATCTAGAAAGTTTCAAAAGAAACAAAACAAACCAAGATACACAACAGTTTAATCTAGTAAAACTAAAAAGATTGTTAGGTTAAAAGATCGTCAATGTCAAACTGCTTGTTGTTAACTGGATCTACCTATGTGTTTTTGAGAATTTTGAGATTTTTTTCTAAACTGACAAAGTTGAGATTGATCATTGGTGGTTAAAGCGCCGTTCAGAGGCAAGAGGCTTCACTAAGGATGCTTCTTTTAACTGGTTGTAGGGGAACAGTAGAGCCCGTCATAGACTGGCCTGTTGAGTGCAGACAACTACGATTCTGGTACTATGATGGGCCCTTCCGTTGATAATAGACGGTGCGCAAGGATGTTATCTGCTTGCTATCCAGTCACCAGATTCAAGATGCCGGTTTATAAATCTACCCTAGTGTAGACCAGGCCTAGCCAACCTAAATCGCTTTGCGGACCAATTTTTTTATTCAAAAATTTCAGCGGGCTATATATTATATGAAAAAAACCAATTTTTGTTGAAACATTTGTTTGAATTATTTCAGTACATAGATTTATTTGAACCATTCTAAGAAAAACATTTATTTTTATATTTACAGTAGATTTTTTTTATTGTTTCAAGAACATTTTTATTGAAACATTAATTTTTATTATTTCAGTACAATTAAGTATAATATTTATTTATGGGATATTTGCTTTTCTTTGCGATTACTCAATGTTTTTAAATCTACATCAATTTTGGTAGTTGCACATCGTAATTGGCTTTCAAGGTATTGGTCTGCTAGTGAAGCGCAAAATTTACTTTTATTAAATTTCATTTTTGAAAAAGAAGCTTCACACATATATGTAGATCCGAAGGCGCTTACAATTTTTTAAGCAAATAATCTTAAGTTAGAATACTTTTCTGCTGTTATTTACGTGTTGTAGAACTCAATTTTTGATGTCGTTTTATGAACATGCTTCAACTAATAGTTGCACTGCAAATTAATTATTTCCATCTGTAAACCTTCTGGAGCAGTGAAAACGTCAACTTTATCATACGACCAATACCATACTGGGAGAAAATATCTTGTCGGATAAACTTAAAGTATACCTTTTGCTTGATATACATATTATAAGGTTTGAAAAATTCTAAGGGTTTTAACCCTTTGAAGATTCACTATAAACCTTCGAGGATCTGACCATCATACTTACCTCTCAAATACATTTTGAATGAACCATCGTTCAATAAAATCCATTGGAAGGAACTGTGAAAATTCTAATTTAAAATTTTTAAGATTTTAGCATGACTCATCGCATGACTCATATGACCTACATATTTGACCTTCATTTAAAAAAAATTTCCCCGGGGGCTATTGTTCTCACGGCGACCAATCCATCTACCAAACACAATTATAAATAGATTTTTACAAATTAATAACATAATGGACACCAATAAATAAAATTCCTTTAAACAATGACACAACAATAAAAAATAAATAAATTATAAATTACACCCCAATCATCGTCACTGAATAAATTGTTCATAAAATATTTACAAAGAAATCAATTGTCATAAAATATTTTATATGAATGCAACGTAAAATTAATAATTTCCATTAAGGATAGATTGTCACTGTCAGAATAGATCAAGATAAATTGTCAATTGATGTCAAACTGCAGGGAAGATAAGACTTGAGAGAACCCTAATTGAAACTTCTGATTATAAAGGTTGTGCGGGCTCCATATAAATGATTACTCGATATTTATTCGGGCTGGTCAATATTTGGTTAACTCGAATTGTTGATTATCCTACTCTGTCATCCAACACAACGTTGCTCGTGTACGTTAGTAAGTCACTGTCAGCAAAAGATGAGCCCAATTTCAAGTCCTGCTAATGTCCTGATGTGCCTCTGGGTTCACAGATTAACCATAGAAGGAACTGTGCCATACTTCTCTATTATCCATAATTACTCCTTTGTATGATACGCTGATGATGAGTTTAAAATATAGACAATCCTAAAATGGTAATGACAAAAGTTTCAATAATATAGATAGAAAGGGTTTCTCACGGGGGTGTCTAATACTATTAAGGGCAATTTATTCTCACAACCTTAGATATAATAAAGATAATAACATCGATAATATCTGTAATACATATGTTGAGGACAATAGCGATAATTGTAATGACAATGCTGTTGAATTTTATTAATTTGAGTCGGTACTATCTGACTCCAAGTGCCCATTTAATTGAAAATAACGTAACCACAAACTACCCAGCGTATATTGAATCACAAAAAATATCTCTCAACACACAGTAATCAATGACCAAAGTTTTATGAGTTTGACCTATACTCCGCTCGATGTTGATGGTTTGTCAAATCCTTATTAATATTCATTTCATTATTATCCTCGATCGTTCCAATGAGTTTCCTTTTGCCTATTCTCAAATTTCTTCTTAAAATCCCTATCTGGGGCTAATGCCAGTTTGTTCAGATTTTTCCATTCCTTTTATAAGCTTCCAAATCTTGATGACAAATGGTTATTGCCGAGCCAATCTCTCTCCTGACATTCAGCTCCACATCTCTGACTTGGCTGTCACCCAGAATGGTTCAAACAATAGTAGTAACTAATAGCGCGCCTCAAGCTTCTCTACACGCATTATCTGTTCTTGGTCTTCCCCCATTAATTACCTTTTTCTTTGTTTACTCAACTCTAGATTTCTTTCTAATCGCTAATTAATTAAGTAATTAATCCATTTTATTTTCTTGTTTTTTTAAAAATTATTTTGCACCTTTTCGCACTCCTCCTGGCACTTTCTGCAAATTTCGTTATCATCATATTATTCTTCGCTACCTGTTCCACCTATGCTCAATTTTCTAGATTTCAATTAGGATATTTGAATCTTTTATCGATTTTTCACAATTCACATTTTTATGACACCTTCTCAAACCTTTGTTCTCTTTTTATTTCTTTGCCTTATCGATTCTCTATTGACCAGACTTTCCCATCTCTCCTTCCTTTAATTATAAATATAATTTAATTTTGAATATTTCATAACCTCAACACTATTATTAAGGAAAATACCAATATAGATACATAATAGCGATAGTAATAATAGTGGTTACAAAAGTAATAATAAAGTTAATGGGCATAGGAATAATAATAGCAATAACAAAGATAGTAATACTAATAATGATAATAATAACGCAAATAATGAAAATAGTAACTGCAATAATACTGATAATAGGGGAAATAATCTAAATATCAATCGTATTAATAATAACTATGAGCGTGAGAACTACGCAATGGCCATAATAATAATATTATTATTATAAGAACTTTTTTTTCAAATTTCACCACTGATTTCTTTTCCATTGTATTTATTATTAAAAGCTTGAAGACTATGTATCAGTAAATATATCAATTTTTTTGATATTCACGAATTTTCGGCACTGCTTTTTTCAAGTGAATTAGAGTTAGAAGAAAAGGACTTATAAAAAGTAGAGTAGCTTTGCCATATAGCAATAGCGGTTCTTAGGCTGCACGCAACCAATCTTGGGTTCTAACAATCTTCCACCCTAACCCTTTTTGCGAAGGTGAAGATCTGACAATGTAAGATTTATTTACTAAATTACAAATAATTAAAATATTTTACAGTGTATCAGATATTTCTGTGTGCTTTTGTGTGGGAAAATTTCAAATATTTCTTTCCTTCGACATCTTTGGATTTGCAGAAAAAAATTCAAAAATCGTAAATTTTTATAACTTATTTAAAAAAAACAATATTTTCATAGAATTACAGAACATGACGACATTCGACTGATTAATGCCTTTAAAAATGTTGAAAATTACGAAGAATTTAGAAAATTACTTGGAATCACCAAAAAATCGATTGGAACAATAATTTACATATATAAAAAATATGGAATAATTTGCAAAGGGAAAAAAGGTAGCAGAAAACAAATTATTTCAAAAGAACAGAGAAATAATTTGTTGGATTTCGTAAAATCCAATGTTTATGCATCTTTAGAAGAAATGAGAATTGTGTTTGACGATTGCTTTATTTATTTATAGTTAAAAATATACCTGACTTACAATATGTCGAAATAATTCCAAATAATTCTAAAAATAATTTCATAAATATCCTAAAAAAAACCTGAAAAATAATTAAAAATAACTTATATTACAAATGTTGACTAAAAGTAATATTTAAGAGCTTGAATAATGATCTCATAATTATATAAAATTAAAAATCAAGCCTTAAAAGTTACTTAAAATTAAAAAACCTACTTGAAAACCATTTATAAAATTGAATAAATGAAGTTGCAAACTTCATTTTCTCATAAATGGTGTACATGTAAATACATACGCGGTGTACATACCAACGTGTATTATAGAAACTTTTATATTTCGAAATTAAGTGTATTCATGTCAAGACAATAAATAACATCTCCATATAAATATCTACTTTAATACATAGTCCACACTGAAACATTTTATATACAATATGTAGGTCAAGTCAATAAATAAATCTTTTATTTTTATATTGTCGATTTTATATTGATTAATTTGAGTGTTCCTGACACATTATATTGGCAATCTATGGCTCATTTTGAAGGGTTTTTCTCAGAGTACCCGAATTTTTATTGTGACAATCTAAGCCTTCGATTCTAAGGTATTGCAAGAGTATCACAAGACTCATTTTGAAAGGTTTTATGGACGGTCAAAATTTAAATAACCACACGCTCTTTTTCAACACATTGTATTTACCATGTAATTGTTAATTGTGGATTTGCATTGCTTAAGTCTTTTTAAGTCATGACATGCATATATGTCCTTTTTTAATTATACAACTGTATTTATTTCGATTTTGATTGGTTAAATGTGTTATAAATTATCCAACATTTCTGAACTTTACCATAAAATGTCTCAAACAAAATTTTAGATTAATTTATATAACAAGTTGGTTAGTCATAACCAAAATAATGAAATCCCCAATAGTCTCCAATACTTAGTCATTCACACAGAGAAGATAATAGAAGCCACACCTCTAGATTATTAATTAGTTTTATATTTGTGTTGGGTTTTATGATATCAAAATCAACCGTTGGTTACTCTGACTCCACGTGTTCCAAAATCAATAAACACAAACTCCCAACGTATATTTGTTTTATAACAATTCACAACTCTCAACAATTAATTACACTGTTGGTTAATCACAATTCTCACACAATTTCAGATCGGACTCCGCTCTGGAAGGTCTCAATCTTGTACGATTAAAAAATTAAGTTTCACCTTTAGTTCCGCTCTCTGATCCAGACTCTTTTGACACTCCTTGTCTAACTCTTCGGTTTTTCCTATAATTCTTTTTCTTCTTTTATTCTATTTTTTTAACTCCTAATGTCATTTTCTTCTTCCCTACCTAAGGCTATCGGCGATTATGTGAATTTGGAGTTTCCTTATATACTCCCATAATCGTTGTAATTGCCCTATTTTTGACCTAATTGGTTTTGACTTCCTTAGTTATCATTCCTTAATTAGCTATTTCTGTTGACCCTCTTCCTGATTTTCCTTCCTTTGTTTACCCTCGTTTATCCGGCTGTTTGGATAACTGCTCTCTGACTTCCCCATTTGTTTATCCTCCCAAATTGCGGCGATCGGGTTTTCTTCATCGCCGGGGTTTTCCATTGGCTCGGGTTTCCCATTAGCCAATTAATTAATTAATTAATATTTTGTGTTTTTTATTTGCCTGTTTTACGACCCTTTCTAAACATTTTCTAACAATTTCATGCTCACTGTCTTCTTCACCATCCCCTAATCTACCCCTCTCCCGTTTTCCAGCTTCAATTTCGATAACTTTTCACTTTATTCCACTTCCTCAGGTTTGCGCATTTTTCCATTTCATGTCTGATTGTACCCTTTTGTTGGGTTTTAGATTACTTTAAGTCGGTTCCCTCTGACTCCTCGTGTCCTTTAAATCAAAACAATAAACAACCCAACGTATATTGAAATAACAGATTCACAATTCTTTATCACCACTCTACAATTAATAATCAAAGTTCCGTTTGAACGATTCTCCACTCGGTGTTGATGCTTTGCAAATAGATAATATTCACCTTTTTGTCCTTTAGATTCTCTCGATTCACGTTTTCCTCGGTTTCTGTTTGATTTGATTCCTTTTTCACCTTTCCGTATTCCTAATTCTATGTCTTCTTTTCCCTAATTTCCTTAATTCGTTTTGCCTATTCCTAACTCGGTTTCTTCTGACCTTAGCTGAGTCAAAATGCCGATTTTCTCAGATTTTCCTTTTCCTTATATATTCCTCGAAATCAGGATGACAAATGGTTATTGCCGAGCCAATCTTTCATTTGACATTTGCTTCTACGTATTTGCTTCGGCTGTCACCCATAATGGTCCAACGAATCCAGATAATTAATGGCCCTTTCGGCCTTTCTACACGCACTATCTTCTCCTTGCTCTTTTCCAATTAATCATTGTCTCAAGCTAATGGGCCCAAATCTTCCTTCTGTTTGCTTTTCTTCTTGTTTACCCAGCTCGGGTTTCCTTTATTTCTCGGGTTCTCCATTGGCTCGGGTTTTCCATTAGCCAATTAATTAATTAATTAACGTTTTCTGTTTTCATACATTTGAATGCTTTTCGACCCTTCCTAACCATTTTCTGATAAATCCCTAATCATCATTTTGTTGGCCATTAGCTAATCTATACCTGTCCCGTTTTCCCCATTCGATTTCGATGATTTTACCATTTATTGATTTTTCTCGGATTTCCGGATTCTTGCCTTTCGTAATTGCTTTTGGCATTTTCTAATACTGCTTCCATCGTACTTTCCTTTACTATCAATTCTGTGCATGATCACGCTTTTATTTGTCTCTCTTTTTTCTTCACTTACTTTTTATTTAGATTTTCAACCTAAATTTCATTTAAATTTTATTTTAATTTACGGACCTCAACACTTTTATAGTTTTGTTTTTATCATATCTTTCTTTGCCATTGCTTCTCTGCTTGACCGCCATTCAATTTCGGCTTTCCTTTTAATCTGAACTATATAATTTAATAATTTACTTTTAAAACCTCAACATTTGGAAACATTAGACCAAAAGAGAAAATCATTTAAATCAATATTTGATCTATTGATAGATGATCAAAATAAATAGACTCGAATAATCATCGGGATTGTATTCATGACAAATATTATCGTGAAATCAGGCTCGGAGTATGAAAATTACTTTCAATGGTTTGTTGGGTATATTATTTTAGTTTTAAATTTATTAATAATATTATTATTCAGATTATTGATTAGAAAATTGCTCCATGGTTTGATGCCAATGGTGGATGATTTACTCTGGTGACAATGGCGTCACAAAGAAGGAATTCGGATCAAAATATTCGTATATTATAAAACATTTTTAAACTATCCTCTATATTTTTGTATATTTTTAATAAACTTTATTATAAATTCTAATAAATGTTTAAATATCTTTGTTGTTGTTTTATTTCAAATAAATATAATTAAGTTTATGATTCATTGACTAATACATATATAGTCTTCATCCACACAGGTTACTTTCATGACTTTTTCAAGAACATGATCAGTACAATCCAGAAAATCATTACATTCATGTTGTTTAACCCTTTAATGCATATGGACTTAAATAAAAGTCCATGAAGAAATGACTCGTAAAACATATCCATGATGATGTGACAAAGCAGAAAATGTGTTGTATATTAAGTATGGGAATAGTACAACATGAAGTAACGATATGTAGGACAGATAATCATTTTTTATATAATATTTTATGATTAACATTTGTTTAATTAATGTAAAATTTTGGAAAATTTTAAAACGCTGTTTACGTGGATTTGTATAGGTAAGAATGATTTATTGTCATGTTATTATGAATTCTAAAGCTGCTGTAAGACAAAATAAAGTAATTCCAAAAAAATTAAATGGCGCATTTGTTGGAATGCAATGTTTTACTGATGGACTTTAATATAAGTCAGCATGCATTAAGGGGTAATTAAAAACCAGTAATTCATACTTTCTTTATCTTTTACATAAACTCATACATTAGGGGGTGGGTGGTAGGGAGTCCCCTAACCCCCAAACCCAACCCTAAAAATAATTTCGGACCATTCATATTTTATTGTTTACATACTATTTGCATATTTCAAATTAAATTTTACGAATTACTTTTACTTATTGCAGGCAAATGAAACCTCCACAACGTAAAGCTAAAAGTATAGCTCAAATGCGATTCGAAAAGAAGAAACGAGTTGCTGATACGCATTTGGTATTACCAACAGCTGAAATAAGTGACATTAGTGGCGATGAAGAGGAGGAAGAGCTGATAGATATTGAGGCACAACACCTTGCTGAGTACGAGTTGGTAGATATAGATGAAGATGAAAATGAAGAGGCGCCTGAAGAAGATCTATATGAAACACTGCGTGAGGAATATAGATGGAGGAAGCATGCTCCAGCTGAGCAGAATACGATGTTTGAGGACATGCAGAATGATGATCATGAAGAAGATAATGACATGTACTCTCCTTACGACTTTGCCAAAAAATTTTTTACCAACGAGCTTATCAGTTTGATTGTGGCACAATCAAACATGTACTCTGTTCAGCAGACTGGCAAATCTGCGTATATTACCAATGATGAAGTGGAAAGATTTATAGGTAAGCGGACTGCAGATTGTTTATATTCATTGACTCGTGCAATGTATTTCTTATCGCATTTCAGGGATACTTCTGGTGATGGGGGTATTCAGACTGCCTCAAAACCGTATGTATTGGAGTCCGAGTACATTCGTTCCCCGAATTGCCAATTCAATGACTAATAACCGCTTTGACGAAATCAAAAGATTTTTGCATTTCAACGACAACGCCCTGTTACCTAACCGTGAAAGCCCACATTATGATAAACTGTATAAAGCACGACCCCTCCTTGATTACATTCGTAAAGTATGCCTCAGTTTGCGAAACACGGAGCATCAGGCTATTGACGAGCAGATGATACCAACAAAGTCACGTAATCCGGTGAGGCAATACCTTCCTAATAAGCCTTCCAAGTGGGGAATTAAGGTTTGGGCTCGCTGTGGTGTAAACGGATTGTTATTCGATTTTGAAATGTACACAGGGAAGGCAAATGCCCACCACAGCGCTTTTGGGATTGGTGGAGATGTTGTGTTAAAACTTTGTAACACCCTTCCAACAAGCGCGACAAATTACAAGTTATACTTTGATAATTACTTCAGCAGTATACCTCTTCTAATACAACTGCGTCAATTGAACCTATGGACGGTGTGCACTATTCGAAAGAACCGCACAAAAGGTTGTGACAAGTTTTTGGAGAAAGAGACTGCTCTTAAAAAACGTGGAAGAGGGAGTATTGATTGGCGAGTAGAAGAAAATTGCAACGTTCTGGTATTGCGGTGGATGGATTCTGGTGTCGTTCAGCTGGCCAGCAATTACCTGAATGCGGATTTGGGAGAACAATGTGACCGATACAACGCAGAAAAGAAAGAGCGTGTGAAAGTCGACTGCCCAAAATTGTACAAGTGTACAACAAACACATGGGTGGAGTGGATTTGCATGATATGTTGGTATCGTTGTATCGGGTGACTTTAAAAACTCGCAAGTGGTATCTTCATCTCTTTTTTACACATTAAATGTGATGGTAGTAAACGCTTGGATTCTTCACCGAGATCAAGAAAAGCGATTGAAAACATCCAAGAAGAAGCGATACACTGTGTTGAAATTCGTAACAGAGGTTGCCGATTGCTTCCTCTCTGTGGGTAAAACTGTGTCTCAAAATAAGAGAAAAAGATCCTTCACGCCAGTTGAAGACATCAGACACGATGGAATTGGACATTGGCCAATTTATCTTTCTAACCAGCAAAAGTGTCGACTATGTATGGATCTCAGGAAAGAAAAAGTTGGACGCACTATGGTGAAATGCTCGAAATGCGACGTTAACCTCTGCTTGACTCATGATCGCAACTGCTTTTATGACTATCACATTAATTGACTGTTGTTTATGTTCTACTACACTCACAGACTTTTCTGGATGCATTGTTAAGTGTTTCCCTTTACTTGTTGTAATTGCTACCCTTAATGCATGCTGACTTACATTAAAGTCCAACGAATAAGTGTACTCAAATGCGTTCTATTTACTCATCGAGGCACAATTGTCCATGAGGATACTCTGAGGAATAAGATTTAAGTCAAAAAACTTGAAAAAACCTCAACATACAATTCCATGCATTAAAGGGTTAATGTCTTCATGTTTATGTTCATTCTTGCTATACTAAAACAAAATGAAATAGTTAGTAATTACACAGAATTTTTAAATGAATTAAATTATGATTCTATCACAGACTGCTTAATGAGATTGTGTAATATTCCTAAATTTGAAAAAAAACGAGGAATTAAAATTAGCCATAAACGTTCTTTCGTATAAAGTTACTAATGAAAATGTTTCTAATGATTTTGTTATTATTTATGATAATAAATCTTCGCCCTAATCTAATCCTTATTTTTTACCATGTGATTTAATTTTTTTAAACCAAAAAAATTTTTTTTAATCTAATAGAATTGCTAAGAATTTTCAAAAATATTAAAAACAAAATAAAACAATGAAACTAAGTATTTAATTTTCAGGTTCGTTACGTTTTGGTCTACCTGTATCTCTCTTTTCAACAGAATAATTGTTGCAGTTGGAATAGTACTTGCAACTGCAGGAGTCGCATTAACTTTATTCATTGCCGTTTCATTTGGTTGAACATTTAATGCCGCGGTTGTTAAAGTTGGTCGGCCTCGGCTTCGCTTGAAACCAATGGATATATTTGAACCATTCTGAGCTATTCCAATAACATGTTTGCAAATAATATACAAAAATCAAATAAGACAAATATATCACAAATACCCAGTTTAAATTATGTGATTTTTGTTTTTTGTTTTTTTTTACATTTAATAAAAGACGTATTTTACCAATATAGTTAATAATCAAATTTTATCTTTCTATACAATATACATATTATATACATTTCATTCTATGCACACGTTAAAAATCAAATGATGTTTTATTGTGGAAATATAAAGTCGTATAAATCGGGGGTTGAGAAACGAAATAAAATGTAGAGAAAAAATCAATAATCAACAAAGAGATTATTTATATATATATATATAAGAAAATGTTCCATATATATATATATATATATATAAGAAAATGTTCCATATATATATATATATATATATATATATATATATATAAGAAAATGTTCCATTGTTGGAACATTAAGAGTTTGAAAAAGATACTGTGTCGAAACAAAACTTGGAGACTACATAAATAACCACAAGAGAGTTAAAAATTGAATCTGAAGGAAAGAAAGAAATTTTTAAGGCATTTGATGCGAAAGCAGGTCTGTTAGATTTTATGGGAAATATTGCACTCTGGCCAAAAGTTTTAACAGACGAAATGATAGAATTTGAAATACGTAAACAATGTTGATAAATTGGAAAATTTGAAACATCTTTATACTGATGACACTCAAACATATTACAAAGGTTTTCACGAGGGCCATTTTTACAGAAAAATTGCTCAAACCAGTAAATTCTCTAGAACTTATTCGCCTAATGACGATCTCATGACTACGGAAAAGACAATTTTTATCCTGCTGAGTTCATTGGTCTTATCTGTACCATGCATCAATCCTATTCGTTTTTCCCTATTACTTATCGACTGTGATCTATTCATGAAAACTAAGACTATCTCGTGAATTATATAAATGTAGTCTTTTCACGCAAAGATCGCTATTTCCTAACTCGTGCTAATGTCTCGAACTATAGTCACTCTGACACTGTAAAATGTTGAGAATTATATTACCTTACCAAGTTCCCTGAGACAAATTTTCCCTTATCCTAGCTTTCAAAAATTTGTGCAAATCGCGCTCTGTTTAGTTTACCACTCAATAGAATGGATATGTTCTAGAGGGGTTGTACATAGAGTTTACTCCGCCTTGTCAATCTGTTGGTCATCCAGGTTTTCTACCCGCATAGGTTAAGGGCCTCCTGCATACGTCACTAGATTTCCGATGAACTGCTCATCCAAATAATTCTCATCATTTGGTGACTTTATCCACTTGAAGCTATCTTGCAGCATGGTACAAGGAGCCGCCTGCATACGCCACTAGATTTCAAGCAAATGAGTCTTCCAAATGGTCATTTGTTATGCCTCATTCGACGAGGAACCATCAAGGGTCCCACAGTTTCATCCACCTGCCAGTTGGCCGCCATATTTTCTACTGTCTCTTTAAAGTAAAGTATGGCATATAAATCAATTAAAATCAAAATAAATAGAATGTGTTAAATGTATTTAACTTAAAAGGAAAATTTACAAATGACCAACGATAATCGCATAATAAAGGATAATTAAAATGTTTAACAATCAAGAAAACAAATAAAATTACCTAATGATTTTCACAAGCAGAATATAATATCAGATAGATTACACAATCAGTTATTTCAGGTAGTCGGTAGTTTTAGGTGTTGCGTAAGTGTGTTAGGTTAAGTTTTCGTTAAGTTGAAGTGACTGTTGGAACAGTCTATTTATAAGAAATTCAGACCAATCAGAAGAAGTGGAGCCCCATTGGCTGATAGTCAAATTCCCTTGTTTATTTTATTTCAGTAAAACAAATGTATTTTTACTTAATTTAATTAACTTAAAATTTTTTTATTTATTATTTATTGAATCTGTTATTTTTTATGTAATGCTTTTTAAAAAGTGTTTATTTGTGCTACTTTGTGCATTTTTAGAATTTTATTTATTCATGTTTTACTTTTAATTTAATGTTTAATTGATGAAGTTTTCATTATTATTTTAATTCAACTTTATGCTTTATTAATGTTGTGTAACCATTCCAACTTTCGCTTCTTTAATTCTATTTCATCATTTTATTTATTTTTAATTATTAATTATTTGGCCGCTGGCCCAACATTACTGACAGCGAAACATATCATTATACTGCTGTTACTAATTTACAAAGATTAATGAACTGTCATTCTACTATTCATCTATTACTTAGTTATTTATTAAATCTATATAGTGTATATTGTGTCAGAGGAGACTAAGTTTTTCACGAGTATTTGTGTGAGTCTGTGATCTACTTATTTATCAGTTAAATCTATATGACCTACTTATTTATTTGTTAATAGTCTATAAAGTAGACATTGTGCCAGCGGGGACTATGTTTTTAACAAATGTATGTGTGTGCATATAACTTATATCTAATAAAACTATATAGTATATATTGCACCAGAGTAGACTGTTTTTATGAGTATGTATGTCTGTGACCTACTTAAAGTTTGATTAATTTGACGTGAAATACATAAAAAAAAATCAATGAAAAATGTTATTTTTATGATGATTGTTAAGTTTTATGATGATTACGTTAAG
Source organism: Schmidtea polychroa (assembly GCA_959609185.1). Classification (NCBI taxonomy): domain Eukaryota; kingdom Metazoa; phylum Platyhelminthes; order Tricladida; family Dugesiidae; genus Schmidtea; species Schmidtea polychroa. The sequence continues at coordinate 60,284 of CAUHTR010000013.1, read as the reverse complement.
GAAATTTATAATTTATTGTTGTTATATGTGAATGGAATTTGTTGGATCCAGTCAAGTCACCTTTAAAAAAACTGTCTCTGGACAGCTGGGGTGATTGTGTGTGATATAAAATAATTATAAAACAAAAATAATAATAATAATATAAAATTTCATTTACTTTTATATGTAACAACAATAATTAACTTTCAATTTCATTTAGGCATAACATCAATTTCAAATTTCCAATGAAGTTTTTACGTATTTTTTTATTGATTTTTATTTATTTGTAATTCTTTATAGTAATTCTTTACTATAGCGAATTACTCTATATAGTTTTATTTAATTTTCTATGAATGACTTAATAGTTGTAAAAAATAACAGTAATTTACGAATTCTATTTACAATTTTATAAATAAAGAAAAATATATTACAATAGCCTACAAAAAACATAAAAATTCTATGAAAAACAAAAATTTCAATGAAAATCATAAAAATTACGTGACCTACATCAAAATACTAGTTGACTTACTTAAAAATACTAAGCAAATTTTTTTAGCTTAATAATTTTCTCCTCGGCATGAGGGGTTGTGCCAGCGAGGACCAATCCATCTACATAACACAATTATATAATGAATCAATGGGTTTAGTTTGTTTATTATACTTTAATGTAATGGTAATTATATTTTATGTGGTTTGACCATTTTGAATCGTATATTTTCCTACATAAAACTTAGTATCGGTATCCTTGTATATCAACATAAAGCAAACTCAACTTTTGTCGTCATGGTTTGATTTTCTATTAATTAAATAAAATTAAAATAAAATATTAAATGAATGTATGTTGTGGATCAATGTGATATGCAAATTCCTTATGTTTACATTACTCGACGTTAAATAAAAATCCTCGTGGTGATTTGTTTGAATATTCTAAACAAGTCGGATTATTTTTGAATTTAATAAATATTTGTATTTAAGTATGGACTTTATAAATACTAAGAGCCTAGCAACGAATTTACCGACTACGCAAGGACTAATTTTATTTAGTCGTCAGAAAATTACAAAATTGAAGCGGGCATTTAAGATTTTATGCAAGAAAGTGAAAGATTTTTCGAGTTTATTGGCATCTCATAAGAATACAGAGGAAATTTTTGTAAATACATTTTTATCATCAATGCTACTAAGAAATATGAAGCAACTCGTGAATAGAGCAACTATTTGGATCGTCTAAAAAAGCTTTCAAAAAGAGTGCTTTTCAAGTATCTCTCAAATATCACAAATGATTCAGCCAATGAAATTTGTGAAAAATAAGAAAAGTTCGCAAAATTCACGCTTAAATCAATGAAAATGGATTTAACCAATCAAATTAACTATTTTGTTAAACTCTAATAGCTTAATGGATATGATTATTTTGGTTATTTTTTGAAAAAACTAAATAAATATAATTTATTGAATTTGATTTTTCTATGTGAAATATATACTATCTGCATTTAACAAACCATATTAGAAATGATTTATTTTTAAACAGTAATTTCTATTATTATTATTGTTTGAAGCAATTATATTTTTTTACTAATAAGTCTATTTTCAGAAGCTTCATCCAGTTGAAGTTTTTTTTATTCAAAAAATTAGGAATTTTTAAAGCTATCTGAAGTAATTTTGCTAGTAACTGACCTGGAATGGACAATTTCATCTTGAATATACTTTCTTGAACTCAAACGTTTTGATGATTTTTTATATTTTTCTTTAATTGCTGGAGAGCAAACAATTTGCTCACGACTGCTAAAATCAAGATTTTTCTTGATTTGCTTTTGCAAAACAGCTTTGAAAATCATATAGTTTTCAGAACTAGATGGAAACCCTGGTTCCAAATTGTTAGCTTCGAACGAGTTGGATCGATTTCGATCTGTGATTTCAAAATCGGTTGATCTGTCATTTACGTTTGTTTGAATGTTGTTCAAGTTTGATTCAATATTTATAGTTGGCTTTTCTAAGTAGAATTTATTCATTTGGTTTAAACGCGTTTGTAATTTATTCAACTTCTTGAGCATTTTTCGATTTGAAGAATACAACTTTGTGTCGATTCGTTCGACAATGTCTTCGTATAGTAACTTAGAATATGGAATTTTTGACTTGTCTTCGGAATAATTATGTACTTTCACTTTTGCAACACATCCTGACCTTCTCAAATTGACATTGTTCTCATTTTCATTAACGGTTTTATATGATAGATTATTAATCATTTTATTATTTGAATTATTTTTGTTTGATTTGTTGACTGTGCCAATTTCAACCTCTTGACTTGGTTCAGTATCCTGACCGATTTCTTCGTAATCTTTTTCTAATATTAATATGTCTTCATTTGCATCGGCAAAATCGCTTTCTTCCAAACCTTCTCCAATAAACCAATGGATAAAAGCTTTTTTGGATACTAAAATGTCATATTTGTGCCGAAGATGGCCCCAAGCTTCTTTTATGCCGACATTTCCAGAAATCATGCAAAGCGTTTGATCAGTGGTTGCAAGAACATTGTCACTACCTGACAAAGAAGGTTGATTATTTATTCCAATTTTAAACCCAGTTGGACACCAATCTACGAATTGAACTCGATAGTCACTTTTAACAATTGAAACTGCTTTGAATACATCTTTAGGACTGATACTCCCTCTATAAAGTAAACAGCATGATATGTATTTTGTCATTTGCATTGGACAATTTAAAAAATGACTATTTGTTTGAAATATTTGCCGAGTGAGTTCTTCGGCGGTGGTTACTTCATGATTAGCCTGCAAATGACTTATTATGGGAGCATAGGCCAAAACTGGAAAATGAATTCTTGGATAAGGTATGGAATTTGTCATTAATTCGTTTACATCCATATGCTGAGCTCCTTCACAACTATATCGATGGGACAAAAATATGCAACTGATCATTTGAACAAGAAACCGATTTATTACGTTGAATGTTGGTTTATGACACTGAAGTAGATTACAAAGTTTACTATAAATCGACTCATTATCCACAAGAATACCACAGTCTAAATTTTCAAAAGTTGTGTGAGTATAAAGAAGAGCATTATACGGTCCAACAGTCGATTCAGATATAGTTGTCGATGGAAATATTCCGGTTTCAAATCTATACTTCTTAGCATACTCATCACTAAGATGCTCCAATAAAAGTGACGTAAATCCTGATCCTGTCCCACCAGAATACGAATTAAGAATTTCAAAAAGAGATAAATTATCACAGTGGCTTACTAATTTCCTGATGCTACACAGAAATGTTTCAAGATGGAGCTTTCCTAAATTGAAGAATCCTCGAGCATAATTACTTGCAGCGTCTTCAAAACCATTTATTAGAAAATATGGATTAAATAAATCTTGATAAGCGCCTGTTCTAATCTCATCTGAATTAATTAAGTTAATTAGAAAAAGTATTTTAGATAAGATAAATAAAAATAAAATAAATAATGACAAACTTTAGAACAACTCCTGATCTCATAAAATTTTTTTTTGTAAAATGTAAATAATAAATGGTCCACTTTTGAATGATACAAAATGTTCCTCTCTAAATGAAAAGTTTAGAAAAGATGTGATAATGCGGGTATCTGACAATGACTAAACCGTTGCAAAAATAACTTTAACAACAGAAAAATATGATTATAAAATATGTTTAGAAATAGATTTCCAATATAGAAAAGGAAAAGATCATTCGAATGCGGATGCCTTATCAAGGAATACCAAATTCATTCAATGGCAAACGATTCATGATGATCCAAAATCTTGGAAATTGCAGACCAAGTTGTTTGCAATTATGACAGAAAATTCAGAAAATGAATGGCAATATAATTCGATTGAAATTTAAGATATTCTCCAAAGAGAAAACATTTTAAAATAAAATATGGGTAATTTAAAATAAAATACCATATAATACTATGACATGCAGAACCAATCAAAGTGGAAAAATATGTATCAAATCATTTTGAAATGAGAAATATGAGACAAACAATATAAAATGTGATTGAAAGTTGTGAAAATTGTCAGAAGCAAAAAGTTATAACAACTCCGAAAGAAATAAATTGTAAAATCCGAGAACACATGTTATTTGAAACAATATATCGATTTTGTTGAAACAAACAAAATATGGAATGAAATATATTTTCTGAATCATCGACCAGCATAGTGAATGTGTCTCTCTTCATGACAGCCAGCCCCATCAATTTGGAAACAGTCCAACAAAAGAAAAAATTATTCGAGGAATTTTTTTATACATTATTCGATGATGAAATTACATGATCTCGAATTACTATAGGTTTCATGTGTATGAAATATATTTTAGAAAAATCGGGCTCAGACTTTGAAAATTATTTTCAATGGTCTGTAGAGGTATTATTTTGATTGATCAAACTGACATCATCATTATTTAGATTACCAAAATCAGTAGACACGTGGGTGTAACGGTTATTTTTATAACTCAAAATTTATTTCATCGGGACGGTGCACATAGAACTCGTAATTTAAATGTTCAATATTTGGTCGTTTTTAAAAACCCTAGAGATGCAACAGTTATTGATTTTCTTGCAAGACAGGCATATCCAAATAATAGTAATTTTCTGATAACCGCATTTCAAGATGCTACAAAACAACCTCATAAATATATATTTCTTGATTTCACTCAACAGTCTCCTGGTGATTTACGAGTGAGAACCGATATTTTCAATAAAGAAGGGTCAATGGTTTATAAACAAAGTTGAAACCATGTTTAACTGATCATGTTTTTGAGAGTGAGAGTTAAAAATTTTGGAAAAGGTACTGAGAAAGGAAAAATTAAAGTTCCACCAAAAACGAGTTATACACCTCTTAAAATACTTATTACAGAAACATTTCCATCAATAAATCTCATCTCAAAAAATTCAAAACCTAAACCAATCAAAAAGCTTAAACAAGTAAAAACAGTAAAAAATCATCATAGTTTTTCGTTTTTAATGCATTGTTAAAGGCACCGAGCATGAAAAGAATGACTATTTTACACTCATTTCCTAATTTTGTTGTCGATATTATACTCAAAGTAGTCAAAGGCAAGACTATAATTAGCAAATCCGACAAAATTATTTTAAAAAGTACCAGAAACCTCTTTTGACGCTAGTAAATAATAAAAATGGCAAACAAATGAGAAAAATTATATATAAAAAACAAGGAGGATTTATTGCTGCATTAATACCATTGTCATTGTCATTATAAGGCGGAGCAGGTCTATTACAATCATCATGAACAATGGGTGCTAATCTTTCAATACCTAATTTAAAATTTAATTTCAAATCTTCATGTTGTAATGGAGAAGATATGGACGAACCCAAAAGACGACGCAGGTTTTGGTGGAGTCGAAAAGTTAAAGAAAAGAGTTCTGAATTCGAAGATGGAAACCCAGAATTGGTTATCAAGTCAGCTCGCATACAGTTTGAACAAGCCGATGCTGAAAAGGTTTCCAACTAGACCATATAAAACATTTGGTATTGATGATTTATGGCAAATGGATTTGATGGAAATGATACCATATTCAAAGATTAATAAAGGATAAAGGTATATTTTGACATGCATTGATTATTCAGCCGTTTTGCTCGAGCAATTCCTACCAAGGCAAAGTCTGCCGAAGAAATATCCAAAGCAACTAAACTCATGTTTAGAGATGAATATCCAGACAACTTACAAACAGATTTGAATTATATATTTGTACTATCAAATTCATTATTTTTCTTTAGGAAAGGAATTTTACAACAGTAAAGTGAAACAAATCCTGGATAAACTCAAAATCAATCATTACTCTGTGCATTCTCAATTCAAAGCCGCTCATGTTGAAAGATTTAATCTAACCTTGAGAGATAAGCTGAAAATATTGTTAGTGCATCAAAGTAATAAGACGTGGATAAATGTTTTACCTAAAATTATATATGGTTATAATCATTCATCGCATCAAGGTTTCAAAGTTTTGAGGCCTGTAGATATTTCTTCAAAACAATCTATTGATTTACAGTTTTCGAAAAAGGCTGAAAAAATTAAAAAACCAAAATATAAAATCGGTGATCATGTTAGAATTAGTAGAATTAGTGCATCTCCATTCATAAAAGATTTTGATACAAACTGGAGTGATGAAGTCTTTGTAATTTCGAAAATCAATACTAAACAATATCCAGTAATGTATGTCATTAAAGAATGATCAAAATATTGTACAAGGGAAATTTTATGAACAAGAATTACAAGTCATTCCTTCACCAAAGGTGTTTAGAATTCAAAAAATATTGAAAACTACAAAGAATTGTGAGGATAAACAATACTATGTCAAATGGAACGGATATCAAAACCCGACATGGATATCAGCGAAAGAATTAGTAAAGTAAATCTTTATACTCTTTTACCCAGCTTTAGTTGTCCTCATATTCATCCAGATAATGAAGCAAGTAAATTTATGGTAGAACTAGAAAATCCAATTTATTTACATGGTGAGTGGGAAGTGGCTTTATTGGATTTCACATTTGTGTACAAGATATTTCCAAAAAGAAGGAAACAGTTACAAAATATAAAAATTTGGTAATTGATAACGTAGATGATTTTATTGGTATATAAAATCCTTACGATCGAGATGTTACAATGTACAATCTTTCCGAGTAAGCTACATTCTGGCAAAAAATAAGAAATCTTTTAGTGATGGAGTAATTGTAAAAGAAGCATTTTTAGAAGCGGCAGAATCATTATTTTGTGATTTTAAAAATAAATCAGATATAATTTCTGCTATTACTGATATGCAATTGTCCCGTAATACAGTTACACGGAGAGTCCAAGAAATAAGTTCCAATTTAAAAAATCAGTTAATGTTAGACATAGGAAATTGTACCGCATTTTCATTGCAAGCAGACGAATCAACTGATGCGGCTGATATTTCGCAGCTTATAATTTTTATTCGAATGGTCTTTAAAGATTTTTCTACGAAGGAAGAATTATTAACAATTATACCACTCAAAAGTAAAACTCGAGGTGAGGATATATTTCAGAATTTTAAAGCTTATGCCAACAGCATTCAGCTCCAAATTTGTAAGCTTGTATCAATAACAACAGATGGCGCACCAGCTATGACAGGGCGTCACAACGGATTTATAGCATATTGTAGGAATGATTGTGAATTCCCAGATTTTCTTTCCTACCACTGTATTATTCATCAACAAGCCTTGTGTGCTAAAATTCTGAATATGAGAGATATTATGAAAATAACATTCAAAATTGCTAACTCGATTCGTGCAAGAAGTCTTCAGAGACGACTTTTCAAATTACAAATTGAAGAAAGTAATAGCGAAGGTCCTACTGAATTACTGATGCATTCAGATGTAAGATGGCTAAGTAGAGGAAAATTCTTACAAAGATTTAGAGATTTGCTTTCTGAGATTAAGTTGTTCCTTGCCGCAAGAGGTGATGAGTTCAAGCAATTGGAAGATGATGTTTGGCTCTTGGATTTGGCATTTTTAGTAGATATTACTGCAATTCTGAATGAATTAAATCTCGACTTACAAGGTAAGGATAAATTGATATTCGATATGATAAGTTCAATCAATGCATTTATACAGAAGCTTCATTTACTTATTACCAAAATAGAAGACAAAAATTTAAGTTATTTTCCAAATATGTTGCCACAATTAAAAGAATCTGAAAATGTCAACTTTAATATTACGAGATATGCGGAACAGATCAAAATTTTGGTTTTAGAGTTCGAGAGACGCTTTCAAGACTTCAAGAAACTTGAAATTGTGGCTGCATTTATGTCCTTTCCGTTTAATCCAAAAATAAAACCAGAAATTGTCGCAGATTCAATTTCAACTTTGTTTAAAATGGATATCCCTATACTTGAAATGGAAATAATCACACTTCAAAATGATATCTTCATTAAATCAAGATCTTCCGAACCAAATGTATGGAAATATCTATCAGAGGATAAATATTCAAACTTGAAAAAATGCTTCGAAAATTTAGTATCATTTTTTGGTTCAACTTATTTATGTGAGTCTGCTTTTTCACATATGAAAATTATAAAGTCAAAGTACCGAGCAACATTAACAGATGACCATTTGGAATCCAGCCTAAGAAGTTGTCTTAGCACTTATATCCCAAACTACAAAAATCTAGTGGATTCAACCCAATGTAGAGCATCAACATCGAAAAGTTCTATATAAAAATAATTTTCATTAAATTTGATTTCCTAAGTTACATTTTTTTATAATAAATAGTTATATACTTTAATTTTCCATATTTTGACATATATTTGTTTTATTGTGATGAATTTATTGCATTGTAGGTAAATATTATGTAAGTATTAAAAAGGTAGATCGCATACACATTTTGGATGTGAATGTAGCTCTCCTAGAAAAATTAGTGGGCACCCCTGATGTACATTGATCGAGATTTTCTTTACTTCAACTGTCATCATACTCCATTTCATGTATCATTTGATAATTTGGTGAATGCAAAACGATTCGAAATGAAGACATTGAGTATAAAAAGCGATACAAAATCCAATGAAGATACGAAATCCTGGATTTACCAAGGTTGGCGCGACTACAGAATCAATCAGGTTAACAGTAAAGTTTCCGTTTGTTGTATCTCATACAGTTACATTTAATGACAATTTATACATAACCAAACTCGATGAATTGCAAACATATTTAATTCAAAATTGTGGATATATTTTCAAATCTCTAGAACTTCAAGAAAATAAATATTTCAGATTCTTTTTGAATAATGACATTTCTGAAATTATCTTTGACAAAAACCTGATAAAAACATTAGAGTTACCTAAAGCAACATATCTACAAGACGATAAAATTAATGAAGGACCGAGTAAACCGACATTAATTAAACTTCATCATCAAATGTTCATCTATACTAATATTATTGAACCCATAATTGTTGGTGATTCCGCGGTTCCTCTATTGAAATCTTTTTGGGTTGAGAAACATGAACAAGATGATGTTGTACAAATAAATATTACAAACCAAAATATTTACTTCCAGGAGTTAATGTGCACATTAGGTTGAAAAGAACCGATTCTGCATTATCACTAACTAGTGCTAATGGTCAACCAATATGTCAATTAGTTGATGCAAAATTACTAGTAAGACGAGTTAAAGTTGATCCGTCGATATTAGCAGGTCATCAGTTAGGTCTTAATTCTAAGCATGCAATCTATCCACTGAAAACCAAAGAAATTGTTTCATTTGCAATTGCCAAAAGTGCTTCTTCCTTCTATAAGGAAAAAATATTTGGAGATAGAAGAATGCCAAACTTTATTCTGATAACATTTCAATCTGAAACTCAATATCATGGATCATACAGTACTTCAAGCTCAATTTTCAAAAACTTTGGTGTTACATCTCTGTCATTATCGAAAAATACTGATTATAGAGAAACATATAATCAAGATTTTGATAATGATATTTACTCTGCTACATATATGCAAAGAATTGTGAGAAATATGGGCTATTTAGATAAAAATTTGAATTGTGGTATAACTCTTGAAGAATTCAAAACCAAATATCCATTCTTTACATTTGTTTTGGCATCTGATTTTGATTTGAATCAGAGTCAATTACCTCAAAATGGAAATTTACGATTAGATATAAAGTTTGCAAAAGCTATTGCAGAACCTGTGCATGTTATAATATATGGAGTATTTGAAAATGAGTTATAAATTACTGCAAATAGAACAGCTCTGGTATAGGTATAAATGCGTTTGGTAATATTAAAAATTTGTTCTTCGTGCATTATTTAATTTATTGATGTAGTTCTATACAGGTCAATCGAATTGGAAAACAGTTTTTAGGAAATGAGTTTGTTGGAGTATATCCATTGGATAAAATACCATATTTACGTAATAATCAAGCCATAATCGTCAATACCAATTCATCACATCTTGGTGGCGAACATTGAATTGGAGTCTATGTAAAACCCGATATAATACACGTATTCGATCCTATGTGATTCTATTATCCTGCTTTATTGGTATCAAAATTGCAAACAATAGGTAAACCTATTGTATATAATTAAACTGTTTCAAAATCCAATGACTCAAACATGTGGTCAACACTGTTTAATATGGTTGATGTATAAAAAATTTGATTTATAATAAATGTTTCTGGTTTTATTTTATTGTTTAATCTATTTTATTGATTTAAAAAAAATTATGTTGTTGATTGGTTGATTTTTAAAATCACAATCACTTTATAAACATTGACATTGGTATTTTTGTCACAATTTATTCTCAAATTCACAAATGGATTCAAACAATTCAAAAGTTGTCGATGGTAATTTTAAAGTTTAATTTTATATAGATATTTACTTTATTATTTAGAAACTATTCAAGCTGATTCTCTCCGATTTTGTGGAAATTCGATGGAAGGAAATGGTAAATCTTATCATTTCAATTAATTTTATTAATATTATTTTAGATCTTTTTATCGAGATTGGTTCGAGATCACGGAAAATGAAGATCTCCTGGATATTTCCAGAATTTTTGAAAGTGGTAAATTATTTTAATTTTATATTTTTTAAACATGTATTTATTAGATGTAATTAATGAAGAAATAAATTATGTCTCCGATGAAATATTTATGGAAGCCAAAGATGTCCATGAAAAATGTTGGTTTTTTTATTTTTATTTTATATGTTAATAATAGTAGTAATAATATTAATAATTTTTATAATAATAATAATAATAATAATAATAATAATAATAATAATAATAATAATAATAATAATAATAATAATAATAATAATAATAATAATAATAATAATAATACAATAATTATAATGATAATAGTATTAAACCAGTGTTTTCCAAATTTTTGGTACTGCGTACCACCTTGATCATTTTTATTATATAATGTACCCCTTTGCTTTAAAATTTTATATAATGATTAAATTTTTTTATAATATCTTTTTTAAAATATACGACCTTTAAATCAATAGCATTAATGAAAAATTAAATACTTTTATAACTGAAATATTGTAAAATAAAAAATACTATACTTAATTTATTGTAATTAATGAGATGAAACTACTTATGCTGAGATAATAATTCATCATAATTTGGTTCTATGTTGGTTACTTTTAATCTTAGATGAGATTCAACATCTAAAAGCCTATTTCATTTTTTCGAATTAATATCTGCAAATGTAGAAAAAGCAACTTCACATAAATGTTGGAAAAGGAAAGAAGGTTATGTTGATTCATATGTTGATCCATAATGTTAAAATTGTTAAAATTAAAGAAATTGGGTTTATCTTGACAAAATATTATCCAATTAATCGCTTATCCGGCTATTCATATATATCAACACTAACATCGTTCTATAATAAAACTGCAATAGTCAACATTAAGAATACAGACAATATGTGCTTTATATATAGTGTACTTATTGTATTAAAACATGATCAGATTAGAAATCATTGGAATAGAGTGAGCAAGTATACTGGTTTCTTGAATGAGATTATATATGACCCTATAACTGATTGTCCCATGACGCTGTGTAACATATCGAAATTTGAGAAGAAAAATCTTCATCTAAACCTTGCTATAAATGTATTTTCATACAAACATGTAATTATTATAGACAATGACAGTAATAATGATGATGCTTATGTGCCACATAATCCTCATCTTGATATTATACATAGATATGCAAAGTTATTGATGGCATACCTGTGTACTTGTTACTTCTTAAAGATGGTGATAACTATCATTATACGGCCATTATCAACTTGCAACGTTTAATGAATTGTCATCCTAATATAGATTGCTCGATAAGAATAAGAGTTAATTGGTGGCCTCATTGCCTTAATGGATTTCGATTACAACATGCTTTTGATAGACATGTAGCATTGTGTAATAAAAATCAGATAGGAATGACTCTTTACACTTCTCCTACGAATAAAATCTTGAAATTCGAAAATTTTGCAAAAACAATTACCCCACAATTTGTAATTTATGCAGATTTCGAATCAGTTTTACCTAAAGATGTAATACATCATAAAATACATTATCCAATATCCGCAGGCCTTGTACTAATTAACAACTACACAAATACAAAATCATATTATAATTTCATTAGTACTGAATGTGTTTTGGAATTTCTGACTAAGATTGAAGAGATTGCTGACACAAAAGTTATCCCTTTTTATGAAACTCATGGCAAAACACCTCTAAAAACTATGACGGGCTGAAAATCGTGCTTTTAGTTTACCTTTGTAAAAATCTATTATTTGCAAAGTTCGAGATCATGATCATTTGTCTGGCAAGTATCTTGGTGCTGCCTGTAGTAAATGTAATATTTCTCGGCGAATTCAAAAACAGCTTCCTGTAGTTTTCATAACTTGAGGGGGTATGAACTTCATCATATTTTGAAATTTGGTCTTGATAATTTTCCATTGTGGGAGTTGAATGTTATCCCTACTAGCACTGAAAAATTTATATCATTTATCTCTTATATCAACAATTGCCTGTTCGTTTTATCGATAGTTTGCAATTTGTTAATTGTTCTTTGGCAAAAGCTGTAAAAACTCTGTCGGGTCTTCCTTTGACATCATCTGCTTTTGAAGGTTCTATTATGATTTGTAAAGGCATTTTCCTTTATAATTTTGCTACTTCATTAGAAATTCTAGAATCTACTCTTGAATTGCCACCAATTTGGAAAGGTGTTACGGCAGATGAATATGCTACTGCCCATCAAATTTGGACTCGGCAGAATTGTAATAATCTTTTGGACTACATGTTAACTTATCTTAAATTAGATGTATTTCTCTTGGCTGATTATTTCCAACAATTCCGCGCAAAGGCCATTGCTTACAATGTTCTTGAACCTCTGAATTTCTATGGCATTCCTGGTATGTCATGGGCATCAGCACTCATGATGTTACAAGAGTCGATCGAACCTTTGCAGGATATGGAAATGTTCAATTTTTATGAGGGAGGTATACGAAGTGGTTTGACATTTGTTAACAAGCATCATGTTTCAACTTCAGAGAAAACAGAATTATTATATATTATTATATATTATATATTATATTGATATTAATAGAATTATTATATATTATATATTATATTGATATTAATAATTTGTATGGTTGGGCTCTTAGCCAAAAACTTCCGTATGCCAATTTTACTTGAGTTTATAATAATCTTGAATCTATATTGCATGAGTGTATAAATTCGGATATTGAAACACTTTCATATGGTTACACTATTGAAGTCGATATACATATCACTAATCTGTTGCATAATTATTTGAACGATTTCCTTCTTGCTCCGGAAAAGATGTTTCAACCCGGTTCTAAAGTTGAAAAGTTGATGTTTACGCATTGGCCCAAGAAAAACCATGTTCTTCTTTGGCGACATTTAAAACTTTATATCGAATTGGGGGCAGTCATTGCAAATGTTCATCGTACCATTAAATTTAAACAAGCATCAATTTATACGTATTTATTTTTATTGGGGTCTCAAAAACAAATAAGAAAAGTCTTCGAAAAAAGGGGCCCCCATCTATCTACTTGTACATACAAAGTTATCAAATTTGGACAAAAGGATAAATGATTTTATTGTTTGAAAAATATTCCTTTGTTATCACTTACGCAGTTTATACCTTCTTATTATACTATATTAATAAATATTTAATATAAATAAATAAAATATATATTTTGCAAACCAAGTATTGTTGATATTTGACATCTCTTCTATATTCTTTTGATTGGCAACTCTAAAACCACACTGTGCTGCATCGGCGCATGTTTCGAAAATTCATTTCATTCTCGCAAATACAGAGTCTAACTATTGAAAGCAAACCAAGATCTTGAGCAAATGTTATTGCGTCCTCTTCAGTTGATGTTCGCCAAAATAGTGGTTTTTATGTTAACCCCTTAACGCACAATTTAAAAAAAAACGACCAAAAAAAATCAATTTCTTTTCTTTAAGAAAATATATATTTGGACCAATTTCAATAAATAACAATATAATGTAACAATAAAATAATAATATTTATTAGCTGAAAAATAATAAACTAAAACTATTCAAAAACTATCACGTCACTGCACATTTTGTCCGGTTTTGCGCGAACGTATATATACGTCAGTGCGCGTTAAGGGGTTAAAAAGTCAATATTCATAAATAATGAAAATAAAATTTATTTATTAATTTTATATAATATACAAAGAAAGGTATAAACTGCAAAAGTACCACTTTGTTTTTAAACTTTCAAAATAAATGTTTTCTAAATCACAATAACATTAGATAAAATAACAGATTATTTACAAAAAATTTAATTTGTAAATATGATATGATAAGTCTTTGCAGCTAGTTTCAAATTTATTCAAAACCAAAAGTCAGAATTTTCTACCATGAAAGCCCTCAAGATTGCAAATGCTCACATTTTGTTTTAGATAAATTTGAAACTTTCTTTGAAGCTTATTGTATTATTTACTAATTATTTTAATACAATTACAATTATAAAATTCAACAATGTTACCTATAACAGTTGGTTCCAAGTCCATAAAGATTGCTCTTGGAATTTGTTTACTGTCTTTTGATTCATAAAATAGAGTTTCAATTCGATTAGCAGGATTACAATCTCCTGAATGCAATGCTCCAGTAGCAGAAACTCCGTGCTCCATACAATACAATTCCCAAAGAGCGTTTCCTATTTGTACGCCTGATTGTCCAATTTGAATCGTTATAATTTCTCTAGTCATTTTAGAATTTTAAAAATATTTTATATTATAGATTAGATTATTGATAGAATTTTAATTAGTAATTCTTACATAATTTAAATATTTAAACACAGTAGAATGTTTTATTGTTTTTATAAGATTTCACCGTCAACGATTACAATAAAATTTTCATTGTTAAATAATTCAAAGTCTGGTAAATTCTAAAATCTGTTTTATGACATAACAGTTTAAGTATTTATCTCTTTAGAAACGAAGACTTATGTAATAATAAACATGAAATATGATACACTTTTCAGGCATACAAAAACACACGCATCAGACTACTCACGATAATTATTAACTTAGTAATTTAATTATTAAATTACTTATACCCCCGCTTTAAAAGGCTTTAACCATTCAATATTCCGAATGATTGTAGAACCTGAATTATCTAACATTTCATAACTTTTTTCATGTATTTTGTTAAATAATTACCTAAATATTAATAAAAATTTAATGTTAAATGCGTAAAATGATTGGGGGAAAATATGAGAAATGAATGGGGTGCTCTTCTGAAACTCAGTGAAATAGAAATGGAAGAGAAATAAATGAAAAATGAAAATGGAACAATAAAAGCAGACAATCAAATAAAAGAAGGTCATTCTTAATTAACAAGTACAAGCACAAAAAAACAAAACAAAATTATCTTATTATCTCGATGGCCTATTCGAGAAAGAAAAACGACACGAGGAATCCGAAAGACGGGATCATTGTAAAATACATATTTTGACAACTGTCAGAGATTACAGAGTGCCCAATGGAACAGGTAAGAAAAATGAATGCATTATCAATAAGTGCCATTAGATGGTAAAGTATAAAGACTGGACACGAACTAGGAGAGACGAGAAAAAATTATAACTAGTGAAATTTTGCGAGAGGAATTTGCTAATGGAGAAAATTATTTAGAAGCTTTAAATTTACTTTAAATAAATTGTTGAAAATCATGATAACAGTAGGAAGAAAGACGAGAACAAATCTTGAGTATTGAATTAATAAGTCAGGAGTAGTTGAAGAACTCAAATAAATTTAAAAGCAATCAGATCAATCTTGCGAATTGCCCATTATCGGTAGTAGTCAACCGGTTGTGTTCTCAGAGTATCATCATATTTGGAGTATTCCTGCCGAAGGGTTGTAATAAGTATTTGATGCATTTTAGGTGTGTTGAAAATTGGAATCTTGAATTTGTTATAAGCAATTGTGATAATCAATAAAGTTTTACGTCGTTGGAATATTTCATTGTCGTTAGTAAATAACAAGCTCGGAGTCAGACCAGTGATCAGTTAAGCATGTTTTCAACTTTTTAATAAACCATTGACATTTCTTTGTTGAAAATATCGGTTCTCACTCGTAAATCATCAGTATACTCTTATGTAAAATCAAGAAATATATATCGATGAGGTTGTTTTGAAGCATCTTGAAATGCATTTATCAGAAAATTACAATTATTTGGATACGCATGTCTTGCAAGAAAATCAATAACTGTTGGAATTTTAAAAACAACCAAATATTGAACATTTAAATTACGTGTTCGATGTGCACCTCAGTGATGAAACAAATTTTGAGTTATAAAAATAACAGTTACACAAACGTGTCTACTTGATTTTGGTGAATAAATTATTGAAATTCTTTTCTTTATTAGCTTCTTGATGCAAATCATCAATAATTATGACATCTCCCTTCTTTAGTTTACTGGATCACTATTTATCAAATCCCTTAACTATTTTCATATTTTTACACTTACTGAAATTTTCCACTTTACTGAATAAAATAATTTAAATTATATATCCTCCTCACTTATATTCCCACGATTCTCTATTTTCCACTAATTATTATCACTAATATCCCCCGATTTTCCACTATTTAATCATTTGTATCCCCTCGATTTTCCATTAATTATTCGCCTATAACCCCCACCCCGATATTTAATCAAGTTATATTCCGCCGATTTTGATTAATTATTCACTTAAAACATCCCCACAAATATTTGTTTTTAAACTTTTTTTTATTAAATTTATGAATTTTATGAAATAATTTTAAATAAATTCAATTAATATATTTCCATTCTTATCAACTTTCATCTTATCTATGCCCATTCAACGATCCATTAATAAATTATTCTACCAATTATTTTCACCCATTTGAATTTATCATCAAGTAATGAATAATTTCCTCACTTTAATGAAGATTCTTACCACCTTCATTGTTAATTTTATCAAAGTTTAAAGAATAATTGTCTTTTCATTTTACATTGCTTACCACTTTAGAATTTTTATCGAAATTTATGATAATTTTACTGATTCAATGATAAATTTGAATGAGTTAATTCGTTTTATTATATATATATATATACTCTGAGTTTATCCGACAAAATATTCTGTCCCCCTATGGGTATTGCTCACAAGGGTACTACTCACATTCAACATGTCGTAAGGGTACTGATCATTTAATGCTTTTATTTGAATGATTATTTAGGCAAATTTGTTGTTTAAGGCATTGATAATTTTTAGAGTTGATGGTTTTAGTAAATATTCAAGTAAATTTCTATCATTTTTGTGAATTTCCATCATTTTTGTAATTTTCTATTATTTTTGCGGATTTCTATCATTTTTATGAATTTTTATCGTTTTTTGTGAATTTCTATTATTTTCATAAATTTCCATAATTTTTTGTGAATATCTGTAATGTAATGCTAATTCTAAGATAAATTTAATTAATTTCTTGATAATTGAATGTATTTTTATTGACTTGTTTTTTAATTTTAAATAAAAATTTATTTTTAATGAAGTTAATAATTAAAGTTTTTACAATAATCAAGTGATAGGATAAATTTTGATTAGGATATTGAATAATTTTCTAAGAATTTCATGTTGACTGATTTAAAGTTTTAATGGTGATAAATTTCTTGATAATTAGTTGTATTTTATTGAATAGTTTTTAAATAAAAATTAATTTCATTGACAATTAGGTTAATAATTAAGTGATTTTTGATGAAAACTTTGTAATGTATTTGACTAAATAANTTTTATTAGGTTGTGATTAATTCATTGTATATTAATTTAGATTTATGTTTTAGAACAATGTTTATTAATTAGGGATAATGATCGATTTACTTGGTTTTGACAATGAAATCTTTACAGATAATTGGGATTGATATCAACTTTAAATTATTTTCATCTTTATTTAGACGGACAACGACAAAAGTTGACCATTTGAAGAAATTTATTTAATTGAATGAATAAATTTAATCTTTCAATGGGACCTAGTCAGTTATATTTATTTTAAATTTCGAGTACAGTGATTTACAAAAATTTACAGTGATTAACAAAAAATTTTATTATAACCGGTTTTATCATTAGATTTTATAAATTATTTAGGGTTAATGACCAAATTATTTTACATGTTTTATAGGGAAATATTCGTGATAATATGAATTAAAGTTAGAATTATAGTCATTTAAAGGGGATTTTAAGCAATCTTATTAGTCTGAGGTAAATATATAACCTTTTAAGGATATTTATCGATAAAATACTAATCTTTAAAGATAGAGATATTTCAGGGAAATTTAATGCTTTTTAGATGATTTTAGTGAAATATTTGTAATAATATGGATTAAGGGTAGAAATATAGTCATTTAAGGGGATTTTAAGGAATCTTGTTAGTTTGAGGTGAATATATGATCTTTAACAAGTACTTATCGATAAGATACCAATCTTTAAATATTGATATATTTGGGGGAAATGATTCTTTTTAGATGTTTTTATTGGAGAATACACTTGGATATACCAATTATTGTCATTTAAATGAATTTACTGGTTTATTAGATGTTATCATTAACTAACTAGTCTCTTTTGGAATTTAATGATAATTATTTTTATTGTAGATTGATGACATTGATAATTGTAATGAATTTCTACTGAATTCTTTGAATATTTTGAGCATTCAGTCAATCGTTTTGAGTACATGTATTAATTTTAAAAAAAATAATTAAAATTAATTTTATTTAAATTAATTTATTCAATCTAAATCAATTATCTACTAGATCTTATCTTATTAATTTATTAACTTAGTTGATTCAACTTGAATGATCAGTATTTTTTTTAAATTTACTGGATGATTAATGATTAGAATTTTTTCTTGTCCATTAATTAAATTTTTATGATATTTATTTTGAATAATTTAAATTTTTACAATTATTTAATTAATTTTTATCAAGTTATTGATGCCTTGAGTTCAAATATCTTAAAAGTGCTTTGAGTTCAATTAATTTTTCATCCAATTTTTCAAGTGATGAGTATTTTCTTTTAAAGATCGATTTGTTAGTACATAGTTGTTGGTTGATATTTGTTAATTTCTCGATGGGTTTTGATGGTGGTTGTTTGTACATGGTTGTAATTGTTTAGTATTTCGTTGTTTGAAACCTAGTGGTTAGTACATGGTAGTTAATTAATTAGTAGGTGGGATTAAGTGTGATCAATATTGCAAGTGAAGAGTATTTTCTTTTAAAGATCAATTTGTTAGTATATAGTTGTTGGTTGTTAGTACATGTTCGTAAGTTACTGGTTGATGATACTATATTGTTGGTATCTTATATTTGGTAGTTGGTACAGTGTTGTTTACTGATTGTTGTTATATAGTTGTAGGTTCATAATGCTTAGTACCTGGTTGTTGTCGGTTGTAAGTACATGGTATCTAGTTGTTAGCTGGTTGTAGCTAGTTAATGGGTAGATGGTTGTTGAGTGTTACCAATACACTTACGACTAGTACCTTTACGACTAATACCCTTACTACCAGTAGCCTTACGACCAGTACCCTTACGACCTGTACCCTTAGGGGGTCAAAACATCTTGTCGGATAAACTCAGAGTATATATAATAAAACTGATCAACAATAAGTATTCATTGAATGCGATTTTTACATTGCAATAATAAGTCAGTAGTTATCAATTAAAAGAAGAATGTTTTGTAAATTAGAATTCATTAGTCTTTCATTGTAATTTAAATTATTTTGAATTTCACGTGGTGTTTTAAAGTGATTGAGTTGTGGTTTTTGATGAAAATCAACATTTTTGTTAAATTTGAAAAGGTTTTTCTTCTGATTGTAATTAAAATTATTATAGAAGCTGTATAAAAAAAAATTAATTTTAAAAAGCATTTCATAAAATACAATGAAGAATATTTAGTAGGTTGTTTTTACTTGGTTGCTTGAGAGTTAGTTAGTACGTGGTATCATGTTGTAAGTATTTGTTAGCACCTATTATTATTATTATTATTATTCCATTAAAATTTCACTTTGACTTTGAAAAATATTTCATTGAAATTAACTTAAAAAATTAACTTAAAAATTATTTCATTAAAATTTTCATTAAAAATTAACTTAAAAAATTATTTCATTAAAATTTACTTTTAAAATTAACTTAAAAAATTATTTCATAAAAATTTTCATTAAAAAATTTTAATTCTCAAACACCTTCTATTATTTCAACTTTTTGTTAATAAATTTTAAAATCTTACTTTAATTTACTTTAATTTACTTATTTAACTTTAATTTTAATTTTTTACTTTGATTACTTAATTTTAAAATTTGGACCATAATTTACTTTAATTTAATATTTTAGAACCTAAATTTACTTTAATTTAAAAATTTGGACCATTATTTACTTTAATTCAAAATTTTGGACATTGATTTACATTAATTAAAAATTTGAACCATTATTTACTTTAATTTAAAAAATTTTAACCTTAATTTAGTTATTTGAGCCCATTCATTACTTTAATTCAAAAATTTGGACCATAATTTACTTTAATTCAAAAATTTGGACCATTATTTACTTTAATTGAAAAATTTGAGCCATAATTTACTTTAATTGAAAATTTTTTACCATAATTTACTGTAATTTAATTTTTTAGAACCATAATTTACTTTAATTTAATTTTTAGACCCATAATTTACTTTATTTCAAAAATTTTGACCATAATTTACTTTAATTTAATTTTTTGACCATAATTTACTGTAATTCAAATATTTTGACCATAATTTACTGTAATTTAATTTTTTGACCATAATTTATTGTAATTTAATTTTTTAGGACCATTATTTACTTTAATTGAAAAATTTACCACGTTTTTTAGTGTAGACCACCTTTTTCTCAGGACCAAGGAGACCCACCTCACTATAGTCTGAAAAATCCTTGGCTTTTTCAGTGTAGACCACCTATTTGTATTGAAAATATCCTGAGACCTTAAATTACCATGCTTTTTTATTGATAGTCGGATTTTCTATTGAAAAAATTTTATTTGTATTGAAAATCCCAGGACCATCGAGACCCCCTAACTATAGTGTGAATAATCCTTGGCTTTTTTAGTGGTAGTCGGATTTTTGTATTGAAAAAAAATTTTTGTATTGAAAATCCCAGGACCATCGTTTTTGTATTGAAAAAAATTTTTTGTATTGAAAATCCCAGGACCAGCGAGACCCCCTCACTATAGTGTGAAAAAATTGCGTAATAAAAAAGTTGCCGCAAAAAAAAAGTTGCCGCAAGGGGGGGGTTGCGGCAGTGGGCTCCTAACTACCTATTCTAAATTGTTCTGATCATCGCTAATGTAACCAACAAAAGTTAATAAAGTTATAATTTAATTAATTACAATTTCTTTTATTTTTCAAATTTTAGGTTTAAAATGAATATTATTGAAATTTGAGATTTCTTAAATATTTTATGCAATTGAAAAAGTATTAAATTAAAAATTAAAATAAACTTATTTAATAAAAATTTAAATTATCTGAATAGTGAGATTGTTTAAAATGTACAAGAATATAAATTTAATTAAAAAAATTTATCACCTTAATAATATTAGTAACTAATGTAATTTAAGTATTTATTCATAAATAATGTATTTGTATTTGGACGAATTTCGATATCGTTTGCTATGACGTATTACCTTTTTTACATACCGATGATTATATTCATTCGGCATTTGATAGTCAAACTCATCTTCATTTTTCGACCTACTACAATTCCACCAAACTCTCATCAAATTCCTTATCATATATCCTCCGAAAATGAAAGGCGTCAGATATAAAATAAAAAGATAAAGCGGCGATAAATACCATGGTAAATAGTTGCTAAGATTTTTGTAATAAATGCCCACCGTTTTGCTTATTCCATCGGATATTCCAGTTATACAATCTGAAACTATTGACATTAATATTTTGATTAAATTTGCACTATAATGCGAATCTCTATTAAGGTACTCATGGTATTTTGAGCAATCTATTGTGCCTTGCCAAAACCAAGGGCGCTCCCAAAATGTTTCTTCCTTCAATGTTAAACATTGTTTGGGAATAGTCCGTAAGATAAACTTTTTATGCATTAGTTCATTTTCATACAATTCGAAACCTTTATGCACTATTGCCAATAAAATTAGTATACATAAAAACCTTTTGATTGGAAGTACTATAAAACACAATCCAACAAGAAGTGCAATAAAAATCAAAATATATTTGGTTTGAAATATTGTATGATTTATTACAATTTGTCTAATGTTATTTGTTTTGATTGTTTCAGTTGTTCCACTTGCCAAATTTATTAAAATACTTGCTAAGAACAGGAAAATATTAGTTTTTATCATTTTCATTATCATAATGTATATTGATGTTAAATTTTAAATATTTAAATTTTCTTTTATAAATTGAAGTATTTTATTTTTTCCAAGTTAATATCGATAATTTGATTGGTTACTTTGTTTGTGAAATGGAAAAACTATTTTCTACTGTAGTGTGTATCAATAAGACTGCAAATGCAAACAATTTACTCTCATAATTCTTCGTATTGTGCAAAATCTTGTTCAATTGAAGTTAAATCTCTTCTTCTTTCTCTTTATTTTTAATTCATAGCAACTATTTTCTACATTACTTACCAATTTCTTATTGTACTTGAATCATAGCTTAGTTCTCGATCGAACATCTATTTTAGTAAACAATGTATTAACATTTATCTAAACTAACCAATTTTGAAGTTTGTTAGTTTCTTTTATGACATAAATTCTATTCGACCCAAGGAAAATTAATTATATTTTGATCAAAAATCAAAGTCTCATACAAATTTGATGGCATTAATTCCAACTTATTATTTGCCAATATAAATTAACGTTTAGCTATGTTTGAACAATAATAACTTGTAATATTTCATTTGAATAGGACTCATGCAAAAATCATGTGCAGAGTACAAATTACACTTTCCCTAATTTTTTTCTCTCGGCGATAATTCGCTTTAAAGTAAATAAAATTGAGAAAATTTCTCTTCTGAATAATTGTATTAGACAGAAACAATACCCTTGCGTTGAGCGTGAGCAGTACCCTTACGACAAATACTCATAGGGGGACAGAATATTTTGTCGGATAAACTCGGAGTATATATATATTAATACTAAAAGTAATAATAATAATAATAATAATAATAATAATAATAATATAATAATAATATAATAATAATAATAATAATAATAATTATAATTATAAGATAACGCCAATCAAACATTTTTTTCACAATTAATTTCGACAGTTTTCCTGTCATCATCAGGTGGGATATAATAACTCATTGAATCCGAAAATTAATGTGCAGAATGCAGAAAATACTTGTGTGTTGAATTTTTTTTAATAAGCTTTTGTGTATTGTATGTATTGATTGTTGTGTTAAATTAAATAATTAATAAAAATTTTTTAAAATATTATATTAAATTTGAAATGTTAAACTTTTCAAAAACTAATATATTTTTTTTTTAAAATGAAAAAAATTTTTTATATATAATTAAATTTGTTTAAAATCATTAATTTAATGAGTTATTATATCCCACCTAATTATGAGAGGAAAACTGTCGAAATTAATTGTGAAAAGAATGTTTGATTGGCGTTATCTTATAATAAAATCATTGCCATGTATGTTTAACTATTTATTCAAAATTAATAATAATAATAATAATAATAATAATAATAATAATAATAATAATAATAATAATAATAATAATAATAATAATAATAATAATAATAATGATAATAATAATAATAATAATGATAATAATAATAATAATAATAATAATAATAATAATAATAATAATAATAATAATAATAATAATAATAATAATAATAATAATAATAATAATAATAATAATAATAATAATAATAATGATAATAATAATAATAATAATAATAATGATAATAATAATAATAATAATAATAATAATAATAATAATAATAATAATAATAATAATAATAATAATAATAATAATAATAATAATGGGATATATGGCTCATTCGAATGGTCTTGCATTGGGCTATAAAATTAGCCATCATACAATAATGTCGGGAACTCTGTCAATTTTAATTTTAAAAAAAAGTGTGACTTGATAAAAAATTTTGACCTTGAAAAAATAATATTTTTAAATATAATAATAAAATAGTCATATGACCTTGAAAATGACTCTGGATTAGTCATCCGACCTTGGAATGACCTTGATGAGTCATGGACTTTGTTTAAATGACCTTGAAAACTTGACCTTGCGGAGTCATAGGATGAGTCATTCGACCTGGATGAGTCATCAAATGAGCCATTGCCTTTGTTTATATGACCTTGATGAGTCATACGAGACAAATTTTCCAGTCGGGGGTAGGTGTTCTAGCCGTACCCTGTGCCAGCAGTGCCCTGTGCCAGCGGTACCCAATCTATCTACTCATAACCACTATAACATAATCACTATATACATTCACTCTGAATTTGTTTGACCCAGTCCTTTAGTCACTTGTTACAACCAATGTGTTAATGGGCCTGCCCCTGTCATCTAACATATGCAAAGAGAGTATGGAAGAGAATGGACAGATGAAATTCAATATTTAATTAACTCGTTAATTTAGAAAGATTTCAGTCTGTTCTGAGCTAAGAAGATAAATAGATTTCAGATAACGCCAATAATCGAGCATATAAGTGGAATGGAAAATTTATTAAAATGCGTTTGTAATTATGAAGAAACTAGAATAGGTAAAAGAATTTCTATGAAATAATTTTTGAAAATTAAAAATTAAGAAGTTTGAATGCAATTTAAAAGAAATTTAAATAAGATATGTGTATATTGAAAAAGTTTAATTTTTGTGTATTTTTGTGTAAAATAAACTTTATTCTATATACGTTGACTGAATATACATGTTCTATATACATGTTTAATAATTAATACAATATAATACAAGAAAATGTTGGTCTAAATTGTTCTGATCATCGCTAATGTAACCAACAAAAGTTAATAAAGTTATAATTTAATTAATTACAATTTCTTTTATTTTTCAAATTTTAGGTTTAAAATGAATATTATTGAAATTTGAGATTTCTTAAATATTTTATGCAATTGAAAAAGTATTAAATTAAAAATTAAAATAAACTTATTTAATAAAAATTTAAATTATCTGAATAGTGAGATTGTTTAAAATGTACAAGAATATAAATTTAATTAAAAAAATTTATCACCTTAATAATATTAGTAACTAATGTAATTTAAGTATTTATTCATAAATAATGTATTTGTATTTGGACGAATTTCGATATCGTTTGCTATGACGTATTACCTTTTTTACATACCGATGATTATATTCATTCGGCATTTGATAGTCAAACTCATCTTCATTTTTCGACCTACTACAATTCCACCAAACTCTCATCAAATTCCTTATCATATATCCTCCGAAAATGAAAGGCGTCAGATATAAAATAAAAAGATAAAGCGGCGATAAATACCATGGTAAATAGTTGCTAAGATTTTTGTAATAAATGCCCACCGTTTTGCTTATTCCATCGGATATTCCAGTTATACAATCTGAAACTATTGACATTAATATTTTGATTAAATTTGCACTATAATGCGAATCTCTATTAAGGTACTCATGGTATTTTGAGCAATCTATTGTGCCTTGCCAAAACCAAGGGCGCTCCCAAAATGTTTCTTCCTTCAATGTTAAACATTGTTTGGGAATAGTCCGTAAGATAAACTTTTTATGCATTAGTTCATTTTCATACAATTCGAAACCTTTATGCACTATTGCCAATAAAATTAGTATACATAAAAACCTTTTGATTGGAAGTACTATAAAACACAATCCAACAAGAAGTGCAATAAAAATCAAAATATATTTGGTTTGAAATATTGTATGATTTATTACAATTTGTCTAATGTTATTTGTTTTGATTGTTTCAGTTGTTCCACTTGCCAAATTTATTAAAATACTTGCTAAGAACAGGAAAATATTAGTTTTTATCATTTTCATTATCATAATGTATATTGATGTTAAATTTTAAATATTTAAATTTTCTTTTATAAATTGAAGTATTTTATTTTTTCCAAGTTAATATCGATAATTTGATTGGTTACTTTGTGAAATGGAAAAACTATTTTCTACTGTAGTGTGTATCAATAAGACTGCAAATGCAAACCATTTACTCTCATAATTCTTCGTATTGTGCAAAAACTTGTTCAATTGAAGTTAAATCTCTTCTTCTTTCTCTTTATTTTTAATTCATAGCAACTATTATCTACATTACTTACCAATTTCTTATTGTACTTGAATCATAGTTTAGTTCTCGATCGAACATCTATTTTAGTAAACAATGTATTAACATTTATCTAAACTAACCATTTTTGAAGTTTGTTAGTTTGTTTTATGACATAAATTCTATTCGACCCAAGGAAAATTAATTATATTTTGATCAAATATCAAAGTCTCATACAAATTTGATGGCATTAATTCCAACTTATTATTTGCCAATATAAATTAACGTTTAGCTATGTTTGAACAATAGTAACTTGTAATTATTTCATTTGAATAGGACTCATGCAAAAATCATGTGCAGAGTACAAATTACACTTTCCCTAATTTTATTCTCTCGGCGATATTTCGCTTTAAAGTAAATAAAATTGAGAAAATTTCTCTACTGAATAATTGTATTAGACAGAAACAATACCCTTGCGTTGAGCGTGAGCAGTACCCTTACGACAAATACTCATAGGGGGACAGAATATTTTGTCGGATAAACTCGGAGTATATATATTAATACTAAAAGTAATAATAATAATAATAATAATAATAATAATAATAATAATAATAATAATAATAATAATAATAATAATAATAATAATAATAATAATAATAATAATAATAATAATAATAATAATAATAATAATAATAATAATAATAATAATAATAATGGGATATATAGCTCATTCGAATGGTCTTGCATTGAGCTATAAAATTAGCTATCATACAATAATATCTGGAACTTTGTCAATTTTAATTTTAAAAAAAAGTGTAACTTGATAAAAAATTTTGACCTTGAAAAAATAATATTTTTAAATATAATAATAAAATAGTCATATGACCTTGAAAATGACTCTGGATGAGTCATACGACCTTGGAATGACCTTGATGAAAGTAGGTAGATGTGAGCCCGCTGGCACAAAGACCTATTACTCATCATTTTTCAGTGATGAATCATCGATTGATGACTCATCGTGTAAAGGGTGAGTCAGGGGTCACGTGGGTGTATCATTTGTTTGTGTATGACTCATGGTCTTTGTTCTACAACGGTTCAAACCCATCATGTCGGGTGAAAAGCATGAGTCATATATATTTTTCAAAATTTTTCTAAGTCAAAACAAAGACATGTAACCCCTCCCCCCCAATAGCAAAAATTTTTATGACTCATACTTTTTCAAAATTTTTCTAAGTTAGAACAAAGACATGTAACTCCTAGCATTAATTTTTATGAATCATTATTATTATTTCAAAATATTACTATAATAATTAATATTATTATTATTGATATTAATACTATTTAAATTATTTTTATTATTAAACATCCTTAGTAGTATTTTTTAAAATTATTGAATGACTTTAATATTGCATCTGAATTGCATCTTTCTTTATTAAACTTGCAACTGTATTGCCGTTGTCTTTCTTAATCATATATTTTTTTTTTCTAACCTATTATCTTTCAATTTATTTAAATATTATTATTATTATTATTATTATTATTATTATTATTATTATTATTATTATTATTATTAGTTTTTTTTTTTTTCTAAATCAATAACAAATAACTGATTAAAAATTTATTGATTAAAAAATCTATTAAAAACTAAGAGCAAGACTTGCACGTTCTAATCTCCATATTGGAGAATAAATATTGTTTTGGTCCACTTTGAATTCTAAGTTAGAACAAAGACATGTATCCCCCCCTCTATTTTTAAATTTTTTATTATATATATTTTTTTCAAACAATTTTAGTTTCTAATTATTGTTATTTCAAAATATTATTAATATTATTATTGATATTATTACTATTTAAATTATTATTATTATTAAACATCCTTAGTATTATTAATATTATTTTTTAAAATTATTGAATGACTTTAATATTTCATCTGAATTGCTTCTTTTTTTATTAAACTTGCAACTGTATTGCCGTTGTCTTTCTTAATCATATATTATTTTTTTTTCTAACCTATTATCTTTCAATTTATTTAAATATTATTATTATTATTATTATTATTATTATTATTATTATTATTATTATTATTATTATTATTATTTTTTTTTTCTAAATCAATAACAAATAATTGATTAAAAATTTATTGATTAAAAAATCCATTAAAAACTATGAGCAAGACTTGCACGTTCTAATCTCCATATTTGAGAATGAATATTGTTTTGGTCCACTTTGAATTCTAAGTTAGAACAAAGACATGATTCCCCCCCCCCTCTATTTTTAAATTTTTTATTATATATATTTTTTTCAAACAATTTTAGTTTCTAATTATTATTATTTCAAAATATTATTAATATTATTATTGATATTATTACTATTTAAATTATTATTATTATTAAACATCCTTAGTATTATTAATATTATTTTTTAAAATTATTGAATGACTTTAATATTGCATCTGAATTGCATCTTTCTTTATTAAACTTGCAACTGTATTGCCGCTGTCTTTCTTAATCATATGTTTTTTTTTCTAACCTATTATCTTTCAAATTATTATTATTATTATTATTATTATTATTATTATTATTATTATTATTATTATTATTATTATTATTATTATTATTATTATTATTATTTTTTCTAAATCAATAACAAATAACTGATTAAAAATTTATTGATTAAAAAAAAATCTATTAAAAACCAAGAGCAAGTCTTGCACGTTCTAATCTCCATATTGGAGAATAAATATTGTTTTGGTCTACTTTGAATCCTTGAATCTTTATTGTGACATACCAGTTTTCATTCTCCTTGAACATAATTTCTTGAAATGCATCATAAAATCGAGCTTGACGAACATTGAAAAACACTGTATTCGTTACTTGGATATTGTTATTGATTTTCGTAAACAACTTCTTTAAAACTTCAACATCTTCTATTGACAAAGTTGCCATAAGATGGGGATAAGGAGTTTTGCATAACTTGACAGGATTCGTTAACTTTATTTCCATCGGATCTTTTAGGAAATACATTTTGAAATTATGGAAAAGTTGCTCTGGTTGTAGAAGCAGGTTTCTCAACAATTTTGTTTTCACTTATTTTCTTATTCATTTTGAAATTATGATTAATAAAAAGAGCATTGTTTATTTATAACAAAGGTCGGCCAATCAGAATCGTGCATTTGTGTTGCCTTTGCCTTGTTTAAGTGTTGCATGGTTTAATAATATAAAACAATTTATTACACTATAAAAATTCTTAATATTATAAAATAACTTAATACTAATAAAAATTGTCAACCTAATTAAATTTACAATTTATGTAACAAATAATAAAACATTACAAAACATAAAAACATTTATTATAGATCAACAATGGAACTGAAGTGGTATTTGCGTAGTTCCGCATGTAAAACCCAAATATGATAAACGCGAAGACGATCCATGCATGCATCGCACTCGTAAGCGCAAACTCCTGGATGCACAATAATAGGCAAATCATTGTCGATTGTATTCAAATGCTTTTGTAGGATTTCAACTAGATTGATTCCTGTTGCCATCTTAATTCGGAATGGAAGAATCTCCGGCGCGCAACACATCAGATCTGAACATATTTTTGGATATAATTCATCCATTTTCATTAACAAAATCGACATCAACTTTTCTAAATATAAATGATAAAATTGAAAATAATTAATTATAAAATACCATTTTCAGTAAGATTATTCATGGTGAAAAAAAAAGAATTATCGTATTTGATAACCATATTAAGTATCATTTCTCAACCAATCAATTTTCAACCAATCTTATGATATCCTTTACTAAATTATCAACGAATGAGATGTAACCTAAATTTCTAAGCCCTAACACAACAACTTTTCCACTCGAAAACACATTGACACACAAAGGGTTATATTGTAAAAGTCTCAAAGCTGGAAATAATTCTGGTTCGAACATGCAATTGGTTTGTTTACTCAATTTGTATAAATTAATACATTTTCCCAGATCTATAGTAACGGTAATTGATTGTAACACTATATTTGTATTTTTATACTGCAAATCATTCGTAATTATTGTAGCTTTACAACCCATTATTCAACATTTTCCAGTTTTGAAAAATATAATAGTATGTTTTCCGCTTTAGGTTTGTTTCCACATTGTTGGTTTGAACAAACATTTTTTTTTATTGATCATAAATGAAGTAAAGAAAGAAATTAGCTTGTCATGGAGTAAGTTTTTAATAACTAATGTTATTATTATAATCATTCTGTTCAGGTTAATCGAATTGGTTATCAAATTCTGTGAAATAAGTTTGTTGGAGTGTACCCATTAGATAAAATTCCCTATTTAAAAAAAAAACCCATTATTGTCAACACTGATTCGTCTACTCTTGGTGGAGAACACTGGATTACAGTCTATAAGAAGCCCGATAAAGTATATGTTTTCGAACCTATGGGTTTCTATTATATTACTCTCTTGATCAAAAAACTAACCTTATATGGTGGTCCTATTGAATACAACAAAATTCAGTTTCAACATCCATTGACTCAAACATGTGGTCAACATTGTCTTGCTTGGCTAATGTATAAACATTACTAAATAAATGTTTTTTAAAATGACTTGTTTTTTCATTGATATTCTATTTGATACTGTTACTGAATTATGTATTATGGATGTGAATAATATTTTAGAGCCTATACATTGTGTTTACATTAATTCGAAATTTCACGAAGAATATTTGAAAACAATAAAAAATGAAAGTATTTTCTATGTTATCGATGAAAGAAAGTATCAAAAACTAAAGAAAAGCTTCCCGAATTTACGATTAATATTGTATCAATTCAAAACCATTCGGAAAATCCCAGAAAATATTCACTGTATTTATGGAACTCATCTAAATTGCGCGTATCAACAATGTTTATTGGGGGCTATTGATTATTTATCTGTTTAAATAAATGCTTCTTATTTTATACAATCATAAATTATAGCCCTAAGAGGACTGTTACACATTCTCAAATTATAGCCCTAAAGAGGACCGTTACACATTCTCAAAGTTTTTTTTTTTACAATCAATATTTGGGGCCCTAAAGAGGACCGTTTTTTCGTTCTCAAATTGAAAGCACTGTGGTGAATAAAACTAAAATTCTAAAATAATAATAATAATAATAATAATAATAATAATAATACCATTGAGCAACATAACAAGTTATCAGGGCAAACACGACTCGCTGATAGCAACATTGAAATAAACTGAAAATAATAATAATAATAATAATAATAATAATAATAATAATAATAATAATAATAATAATAATAATAATAA
The DNA here is from genome assembly GCA_959609185.1 of Schmidtea polychroa. Classification (NCBI taxonomy): domain Eukaryota; kingdom Metazoa; phylum Platyhelminthes; order Tricladida; family Dugesiidae; genus Schmidtea; species Schmidtea polychroa. The sequence goes on along the minus strand of CAUHTR010000013.1, from coordinate 28,680 downwards.
TAATTATAATACCATTGAGCACATAATCGGGTTTGAAATAATCTGGAGAAATTTAAACTGATGATACTACTGAAACAATAATAATAATAATAATAATAACAAAAATAATAATACCATTGAGCAACATAACAAGTTATCAGGGCAAACACGACTCGTTGATAGTAACATTGAAATAAACTGAAAAATAATAATAATAATAATAATAATAATAATAATAATAATAATAATAATAATAATAATAATAATAATTATAATACCATTGAGCACATAATCGGGTTTGAAATAATCTGGAGAACTTTAAACTGATGATACTACTGAAACAATAATAATAATAATAATAATAATAATAATATTAATAATTTTTATCGATTAGATATAAGTTCTTGTAAACCTGGTTGTTAAATAGGAGCCCGCCAATTTACTGCATAATGCCCATATGCATGACTTTTATTTATAGCAACCCTGACCCTTTTATCATCAGTAATTGTTAATGCAACCTTATTATTTTTTATAGTGAAAAGCTGATGATTTCTAGTGCTTATATTACTTTGAGGAATTGGCGGTATTACCATACCATTATAACAATCTACATATGATTGATGATTTATAATACTATCCTCTAAATTTACCCCTTTTGCCTTATTTGTTGTATCATTATCTTCATTCAAGAGGCTATAGCACTTGGGTCTTAGAAATATCATTTCTTTATATTTTTTACCTTTATTTTCATCCTTGAATTTCCCTATAACTGAATCCAAGTTTTGATTGTACAAAGGGTCTGTCGGATCATAATTGCTTGTATCCAATAAATTATCGGCAATCATGGCTGGAAGTAATTGTGTTCTCAACTTCACATTCTTATATTCCAGGAAAAAACTATCCGTGTCAGTGGGGATATATCCCTCACGACCACAGGCCTTCCACTGTTTTCATGTTTTATGGCTATTTTACCCCAAAAAACGTACAAAAAAACACTAAAAACCCTTAAAACGCACATTTTTTATTTTGCTCTATTTCGCAAAATTTAAAAAATATGGATTTAAGTCTACAAAACGGAGAAAAATGCCGATAAAGCTATGAAAAACGTATATCGGCCTGCGGTCGTGAGGGATATATCCCCACTACTCGGAGGAACTATAGGTCTTGGTGAATACAATACTGGTGAATACAATACTGGTGAATGCGGTCTTGGTGAATACAATACTGGTGAATGCGGTCTTGGTAATAAAAAAATAAATAAAATAAAAAAATAAATAAAATAAAAAAATAAAAATATAAAAATAAAAAACATAGGATCCAATAAAAAAATTTATTCTAAAAATGAACTGTAATATTTGCAATAAAGTTTTTAAAAATAAAACAGGATTAGTTTCCCACTGTAAGTCGAAGGCTCACTTACTAAAAGAAAATAATCTTAATGACACAAATTCAAAACTCTGTCCTAAATGTAAAGCAAGATATCTACATTCAGGATATAATAAACATTTTGAAAATTGTATCGGGAGACTTAGAGAAGTATTTACATGCCCTCATTGCAACTTTTCAACAAAAATAAATTTCTACTATTTAAAACATTTAAAAGAACATATAAAAGAAAATCCCGAGGATGAGGAATGTTATTCAGAAGGAGAACCTGATCATGTTGAAAGAGAAAAATACAACTGGGATAATTTTAATCATATAGATGAATTTAAATTAAAAATTAATGGACCTGCAACCCCTGGAGAATATATAAAGAGAAATAAAAAAAATATAAAAGATTCTTTCTGTGAAGCTTTAAAAAATTATAAACCAACAAGGTATAATGTTATAAAATATAAAATCACAATAAAAGCAAAATACTGGAGAGGACCGCAAAGCCAAGAAGGACCGCAAGCCCAAGAAGACACAATTCCTTTAGATGTTGAAATCTCAATGCCTTTTAAATATTTATTTTCAACTAGAGGATTTAATAAAAGCATCAAAGAAATAATTCAAGCAGTAGAAGCAAAACAAGAAGAGATTGAAAATGAATTAGGAGATTCAAACTTAGTATTTCAATCCTTCCAATCTTTAGTGATTGATTATTGGAGGGGATTACCACCTAATCCTAAATCTTATATTCCTACACCCTTTAAATCTAAAAATGTTATAAATGTGCAGAATAAGGATAACAAATGTTTCATGTGGTCAATACTTGCACATTTACATCCTCAAGCTGAAAACCCTCAAAGAGTTTCAAAATACAAAGAATATGAAAATGAATTAATATTCCCTGGGGGACCGGAAGGACCGGAAGGCCAAGGAGGCCAAGGAGGCTTCATGCATCCAATGAAACTAGAAGACATTCCAGAATTTGAAAAACTAAATAATCTTAAACTTAATATTTATGAACATGTTAAAGGATGGGGACATGGATGCAGAGATATTATTCCAATTTATATTTCTGATTATGAAGTACAGGGTAATGAAGTACAAGGAAGCGATAGGGAGATATATCTTTTAATCTTGGAACATAAAAATAATCAACATTATATTTTAATAAAAAACTTTCAAGCTTTTACATCACCAGAGAATCCAACTTGTGGAGGAGGAACATGTAAAAGATGTCTTCATTTTTCAACAACTGAAAACTCCATGATTAAGCATGCAAGATTTTGTGAAAAGGATTCACCAGCTTTAATTAGAATGCCTACAGATCCCAGGATGTATTTTAAAAACTTTTCAAATTTATTACAAACATTAGGAGTAATTTACGGAGACTTTGAATCTATAAATCATAAACAAGATCTAGTCAAGCAATATTTAAAAATAATAGAAAAATATAAACTCATGGATGAATGGAAAGCCTCTAAACAGAAGGAGAAACCAACAAGGTTGAAGGCCTTTCTAAGAAAAAATAATAAACCTAATAGTGTTAAAAAAACTAAACAATTACCATCTGCTTATAAATTATTATTTAAAAGTAATTATCCTGAACTCATAGAATCTAGAGAATATGCATTTCAAGGAACTTCAGAAGATGTCTTGGATCATTTTACTACAAGTATAAATGATCTAGAACATGAAATATTTAAAGCATTAAAAACAAAGTATCCTCAAAATATTTCAGATCAACAATTAGAAGAATATAAAAATACTTTCAACTGTTGGATGTGCAAACAAGAGTTTGGAGAATCCAATCCTAAGGTTATAGATCACGATCATTTAAAAAGTGAAAATAATTATCGAGGAGCAGCCCATAGAGATTGTAATCTTAATTGTCATACTCCTAAATTTGTACCAGTTATATTTCATAATCTTTTTGGTTATGACGTACATCTATTTATAAAGCATCTAGCAGCAAATGCTAAAAACTCTTTCAAGGTTATCGGCTTAACAAAGGAAAAATATAAATCAGTTGAATATGGAAAATTAAAATTTATAGATTCCTTAAACTTCCTACAAATGTCTTTAGATGGCATAGCAAAAACATTAAAGCTAGAAGATTTTAAAATCACTCGAGAGTTCTTGGAAAAAAATAATATACCAGCAGAAGAATATCCTACATGCTTAGCAAAAGGAATATATCCCTATGACTATGTTGATTCATTTGAAAAATATAAGGAAACAAGTCTACCCCCAATAGAAACCTTCTATTCACTACTTTCAAAATCTGGGATTACAAATCAAGAATATTCTCGAGCAAATAAAATGTGGGAATTATTTGACTGTAAAACTTTAGGAGAATATACAAGTATGTACTTATCCCTGGATGTTTACATCCTAGCAGATTGCTTTGAAGAATTTACAAAGTCTTTTGTTCTTAAACCTTACAATTATATAACAGCTCCTTCTTTAGCTTGGGATACTATGTTATATACCATTTGGACTTCAGATCTTCCAGAATCTGATAAAATTATAGATCTTTTAACCGAGCAAGACATGTTTAATTTAATTAAAACAAACATTAGAGGAGGAGTATCCTCAGTAATGGGGAATAGAGAAATAAAAGCTAGAAATGCAATAACTACTAGCCGAAGACTCTCTAAACACCCTAATGATCCTTATATAAAACTTAACAATGAGGAACTAAAAGAAGTATTAGAAGGAATGAAAAATCCTCTATTTATACTTTATATAGATGCAACAGCTTTATATTCAGGAATTATGACTCAATATTTACCAATGAGTGACTTTCATGAAATATACTCCTCTGAACACGGTTCCTCTGAAGAAGAAGAATCCATCTTAAAAGACCTTATAAAAGAAATACGTGCAACTCCTAAAGATTCTCCAATAGGATACTTTATAGAATGTGACCTCGAATATCCTCAGGATATAAAATCAGGAACAAGACATTTCCCTTTAGCCCCTATAAGAAGAAAGATTAATGTCCAAGAACTTTCACTCTGGCAAATCTCACAAGATAAACCTCCAACAATGAAACTTCTTTGTGATCAAACAGATCGAACTTATTATCTTTGTCACTATAGACTCCTGCAGTTTTATCTTTCACAAGGAATGAAATTAAAAAAAGTTCATACTGTTATAAGATTTAAACAAGCAGCATTCATGAAGCCCTTTATAGAGGAGAACATTCGTTGTAGAAACATTGCAAAAAGAGAAGGTAACCTTTTAAAAGACAATGGTTATAAACTTTTAAACAATTCAGTCTTTGGCAAGACCATGGAGAATGTGGACAAGTATACTAATATAGAACTCTTGACAAATAGTGAAAAAGATGTAGCCCGTTATAATCGTATGCTAGGAAAGCCTACATTTAAAAACGCACAAGTATTTTCTGAAAGTCTTTCTGCAATAGAACTACAGAATTTTGAGAAAACATATAATAAACCAATATTTATAGGCTTTGCAATTTTAGAACTTTCAAAATTACAAATGTATGAAACATATTATAATGTCTTACATCCCATATACGGAGCAAATATAGCAATGCATGCAATGGATACAGATTCAATGTTTTTAACAATAAGAACTGAGGACCTTGAAAGAGATATATCTGAAAATCCTATACTTTCAAATTTAATAAATTCATCTGGAGAATTATTTTCGTTTAAAGATGAAAAACCAAACACTCCAATAGAAAATGGAATATTTATTCGTGCTAAACAATATTCATACGAAACATTTACAAAACCTAAATTTGAAGAGCATACATTTATATTTAAAACCCCAGAAACAGAAGAAAACATTACACATAGATATCCTATATTCCCTAAAGAAGAGAAACCTGTAAAGGATAACAGATGTAAAGGAATTCAGAGATGTGTAGCAAAGAATCTTTCTCATCAAGATTATATAGATACATTGAATCCAAATCATAAAGATAAAATTGATGAAATACATCAACTTAAAAGTGAAAAGCATGATATTTACTTGATAGAATCCCAAAAAGTATCATTATCAAATTATGATGATAAAAGATTCATACTAAGTGATTTAAAGACAACTCTTCCTATAGGAAATAATTTAATACCGATAATAAAAAATCTTGATAGATTGAATCAGTTATATGGTACAAAGATTACTGATCTTGATATTTATAATGTTGAAATCATTTATCCTGAGAGAATTGAGAAACCTTTATAAGTAGGTAGAAGTGAGCCCACGATGACTCATCGTTGAGGTCAACTTAAGGTCATAGAAAATTTTGAGGTCAACGTAAGGTCAAATTTTAAGGTCAATGTCATTTTCAGGACAAATTAAGGTCAATTTAAGCCATCTTAAGGTCAAATTCTGAGGTCAAAGTCGATTTTAGGCTATTTTAAGGTCAACTTTTGAGGCCAAAGTCTAATTTTTCCAAATTTAAGGTCAAATTTTAAGGTCATAGAAAATTTTAAGGTCAACCCCCTACCCCCTACCCCTAATTTTAAGGTCATAGAAAATTTTAAGGTCAACCCCCCTACCCCTACCCCTAATTTTAAGGTCATAGAAAATTTTAAGGTCATAGAAAATTTTAAGGTCAACCCCCCTACCCCCTACCCCTAATTTTAAGGTCATAGAAAATTTTAAGGTCAACCCCCCTACCCCCTACCCCTAATTTTAAGGTCAAATTGAGGTCAAAAATTAAAAATTTTCTAAGTCCATTTAACGAATTACTTTATAGGAAATTTTCAAAGTCAAAACACGTTTTAATACTACATTTGCAAATGTCTTTGTTACTCATGCATTTGCATTGCAAATGTCTTTGTTACTCATGCATTTGTATTGCATATGTCTTTGTATTACACACCTTAAGGATAGAAAAATATTTCTAAGCGAGATCTAAAGTGAATGTGTGTAAAGGGCAATAAATAAGGGTAAAATCAAATCAAAGGGAAAATACATGTAATTTGATTAAAATTTATGAAAACTATATATATATTTGTTTTATTTTAGGCAGATAATCTATATGTGTCTGTATATGAAAACATTTTCATGATTTTCATAATTATTAATATTTTCATGGATTTTTAACATTTTCATAATTTTCTACATTTTCAATATTTTCATATTTATTTCAGGAACATTTTCATCAAATATTTATTATTTTTTAATTTTCAATATTTTCTTTTAAAATATTAACGCCCGTGTGGAAGATGTTATTTTCAAAATTATTATTATTATTATTATTATTATTATTATTATTATTATTATTATTATTATTATTATTATTATTATTATTATTATTATTATTATTATTATTATTATTATTATTTGCAATTATTCATAAAACTTAATTTCTACATCAATTTCATGATTTTCAACATTTTCATCATTTGCATGAATATTTTAATATTTTTCAATATTTTTCAATATTTCTTTACTATTATTATTAAATTATTATTTTTACAGTTATTTTGAAAGTTTTTCATCTTATTATTATTATTAATATTTTCAAAGTTATTTTCAAAGAATTATTATTATTATTTGCAAAGTTCTAATTATTATTTTTTTTTTAGAAGTTTCATTATTATTATTTACTTACATATTCATAAAACTTAATTTCTACGTCAATTTCAGGATTTTCAACATTTTCATCATTTGCATTTTTTAATAATTATCAATTTTTTCATAATTTTCTACATTTTCAATATTTTCACGATTTTCAACATTTTCATGATTATTTCAGGAACTTTTTCATCAAATATTGTTCAAAGTATTATTTTCAAAGAATTATTTTCAAAGTTTTAATCAATATTATTATTATTAATATTATTATTATATATACTCCGAGTTTATCCGACAAGATATTCTGTCCCCTTATGGGTATTGGTCACAAGGTACTGCTCACAATCAACATGTCGCAAATTATTTTCAAATACAATTTCAAAGTATTATTATTATTATTATTATTATTATTATTATTATTATTATTATTATTATTATTATTATTATTGCAAATATTAGTCAAAAACATAAAATATTTTTACACACACAACCCATTAACCATTATTATTATCAATATTAGTGAAAACCTAAATATTTTTTATACAACCCATTAAACTTTATTATTATTATTATTATTATTATAATTAGTCAAAAACCTAAAATAATTTTTACACACTAAGTTATGGGGTAGAGAATTATTATATGTTTGCAATATTCTGTGTTTGCCTTCACGGGAAGTTGACAATAATTTTACACACACATTCTATATACACATACCTTGTTTAACATGGGTGTATATACTCCTAGTCTATCCGACAAAATATTCTGTCCCCCTATGGGTATTGCTCATATGGGTACTAGTCACACTCAACCTGTCGCAAGGGTTTTCGAGTTTAAAGCATATTATGGTTTATTAAGGTTAGTAAATAAAACTTATAACACCTACTATTTTTAATAATATTTAAACGATAAAAATCAAGACAAGAGAGGACAAGGCAAAGTTTATGCATTTAGTATTGCCAGGCCTAATGAGCAGTGACCAAATATCTGTGCCTGAAAGACACGGTGGATATTTGTTCGCGTCCACAAGGGTCGTCTGTGCCTCCCCCAAGTGGGGTCAGAAGAACCTGGGCATTATAGCTTTCCGTACGGAACATTACGCCTAGCATGGGTAGTCAACTACCAGCACATTCGAAACGTATAATTTCAAAATACATGCGTCATTGGCACTATAACCAAATTAATTAATGTTTTCACTAACACAAATATATATTTACAGAGGCCTCTCACTAGTTAGATTACAACCGCCCACCACGACGATCAGCTTGTAAATATATATTAATTAAGGGATAAAGAGGACCCACCCAACCCTATTATATTTAATTTACAAATTTTTCTCGCTCTTCTGCTGGTAATCTATCTCAAAATTATCATCTCCATCGAGCCATTTGATAGTGATTTCATGGAATACATCTTGCAAATTGAACGTATTTCTTAGTTTCTGATGCGGTGTCAACTATCATTGCTAAAATTTATATTGATTTAAAAGCAATTAACTTACATTATTTATCATTTTATCGTCAGAAATTAAATTCTACCTGACTATTAGGCAACTGTTATTTGTGGTATACTTTTTCAATGACATTTCCCACCATAAAACACAGATACCTAAATATAATATATTTATTTTAAGAATTAATTCATGTCTTACATTATTAATAATATTCTTCAGGTGTAACGAATATTTTACAATATCTAATTGTTAAAACATCGGTTTTCCCATTTTTCTTGACATTCGTTGAAAGAAAGTTTACATAATTTAAGTCTGATAAGTAAACATTCATGTTGAAGGACACCTACAATCAGCTAATTCATTTAAAAAATCCAGAACATAACTCCTTTAGTGTTTCACCATTTTGTCTGGTTCATCTTCCTCATAATCATATAATTCATGTTTTAATAAGAAATCTCTAAATCTAAAAACTATAACTCCTTTAGTGTTTCACCATTTAGTTCATCTTCTTCATAATCATATAATTCATGTTTTAATAAGAAATCTCTAAATCCAGAACATAAGTCTTTTAGTGTTTCACCATTTTGTCTGACTCATCTTCTTCATAATCATATAATTCATTTTCTTCATTACTAAGTAAAATAATTAAAATATTGTAGTAAATTCTTTATTTACTTACTTTATGGATACTAAAACGAAAGAAATAAAGTTATATCATAATTATATTTAATTAATTTAAATTTAAATAATTTAAATTTAGTATTTAAACATATTTAAACAATTTAGTTATTTAAGCATATTTAAACATTATTATATAGTATTTATAAAATATTATAATATTATAATTTATGTATTCTAAATTTATTAATAAATACAGTATAATTTTATATAATATTATAATATTATGTACACTTATATATCCTTCATTTAATTTTTTAAATTCAAAAATTTATAATGAAGATTTTTTGAATTAAAAAATATTCTGTTAGTATTTCCATGCAGAAAACAACGAATTCAATAATTAAAATCTTAATTTTCATGTTGTTAGGGTTGTGGCCAGAAGTTAATCGCCATCTAATCGTTTGTTCTCAATTTCGCTCATTTTTGTTCAAAACATTCAGGAGAGTTGTTATCTGGAAAGTTTCTTTTAGCTCAGCTTTCTTTAAATACTCACGGCATTCTTGAAAGATGTGACACTGGAAATAAATTAACAATGGGTGGTCTTGCATACATGTTGTTGGTTTGAACTGTTGATTTATTTTAGAAATATGTATATTAAAAACATTTAAGGTATCATTCAGTAAAATAATATAGTATTTTTGAGTATTTTTTAGTTGATTTATAAATAACAGTATTTTGATATATCAATAAAGACCATATACTCCTAGTTTATCCGACAAAATATTCTGTCCCCCTATGGGTATTGCTAGCAAGGGTACTGGTCACATTCAACATGTCGCAAAGGTATATTAATCATTTAGAAATTCTTAGGTAATTTAGTGAGATGATCAGAAATTCGTGAATATTTTAAATGTAACTTTACACTTATGTCGAGCGACTAATTTATTGGTTAACTTTGTAGTCATTTAAAGCAAAAATTAATTTATTCATCTAATGTTCGTTACAATAGTTAATAATATGAGAAAACATGGTCATTATTCATTGATAATTTTAAATTCTTTATCATTTGGAGTAAATTTGTTTGAGGCAAAAATAATTAAAGGAGTCATAATAGAAATATGGTTATCATTTATCCAATTAAGGGGCTTATTAGTTAGAAATATAGGGTTACAATTCTTTTCTAATTTAATTAGATGATCATTGCGTGTAATATATCTTTGCGAGAAATTTAAGATGTTTGAGTAACCAAAACATGGATATTTTGTACGATAAATTTATGAATATTGGTTAATTTAGTCATTAAAATAATAATATAATAAGGTAATTTAGGAAAATATCATTTATCCATCCGATAACAATATTCCTTCAATAGATATTCAACCGATTTAATTTCTAATTAAAATCATAAATTTCCTTCAAAGATCATTTTTCTTTAGTTGTTTTCCAATTCTTTTAAGTTAATATTTCTCAAGCTTTGTCAACGATATCCCCAAAATGAATAAAATAACTTCTTAAATAAAAATAATTTAAAGCAATAACCATTGATATCAATTAATTCTAAAGATTTCAAATTTCTCATTGTCAAAAAACAAGTAAATTGATCATTAACCATTAATAAACCGTGGATAATTAATTAAAACTGGTTCTGAAACATAAATTACTGTGCAACCTCTAAAACGATATAATTTCACAGGAAATATTCACAGCTGACTATTTCCCTTCAAAATTTGATATTTTACCAATAAGAATATATAAATATTCAAAACATTAACCGATCCCTCACCAAATATTTCTAGCATTTTAAAAACCCCCTTAAAAATCATATATTACCATCTTAACCTTCACTAAATCCAACCGAATATAATTTCACCCACTTGAGCCCTTTAATATATCTTAAAATCCATAGAAATTCTTCAAAATATGAATTTTATTTAATTGTTACAAACATTCTTCCATTGAAATAATTTAGTAGCTAAATTCAAAGACCTCAGTAAAAGATCAAAATTCGCTAAAATGAATATTTCCTACAAATATTTCACCACATTCACCATCAAATATCTAATTAGAGATGAAATATATTGATAGATCATCGATTCGGCTAATTATAGCCATTATAAATGATATATCTTTCAACTAAATCACAAATTTCAGTATATTTTACATTAATTTTCAAGTAGATTTCAAATATATCATCATCATGATAAAATTAGTTGGTTTCAACTTTAGATTTTCAATATTTTAAAGTATCATCAATGTGTAAATATTCTTAGAAAAATATATTGATATATTAATTTAGTCAAATTCAATATCATTACAAAGTCATCATCATCAAAATTTATCCTATCACTTGATTATTAACCTCATTAAAATTAATTTTTATTTAAATTTAAAAACAAGTCAATAAAATATAGCAAATTATCAAGAAATTAATTAAATTTATCTTAGAATTAACACTAAGCCTTAAATATTCTTTCAATTAACATGAAATTCACAAAAAAAAATGTTGGTAAAATCCCGCTAACTCTAAAAAATTACCAATGAATTTAACGCCAAATAATAACCAAATATTTGCCTAAATAAAACACAGTAGTACCTTTACGATCAGTACCCTTACGACCAATACCCTTACAAGCAGTACCCATAGAGGGAGAAAATATGTTGTCGGATAAACTCAGAGTATATATAATAAAACGAATTAACTATAACTCCATCAAATTGAATCAGTCAAATTAACACAAATTTTAATAAAAAAATCTTATTCTAAAATGGTAAGCAGCGTAAAATCGAAAGATAACACAGAGATAAAATTAACAATATTATTCTCAGGTGGTAAGAATATTTTATTTTGAGTCTGTTATCCCTTTATTATCATTGTTTACTTTGTGTTTTCATATATTTAAGTAAAGTTAATGGCACACTTTGTTTCGTTCTTAACTTTGAGAGATCTTTTTGATTGAAGACTAATGTATCTTAAATTATCATTTTAGAATATTTGTTTTAGAAATATTTAATGTAAAATAGTAAATATAATAATTATTAATTCAATATTAAAGGAGTTAATCAAAATTTAAAATATGAATTATCATAATTGCTCAGTCAAATACCATTTGTTATGTATGTTTTCATTTGTGGATTAAATACTCTATCAAAATAAATGTTTATCACATTATTAGAATATTTTAATTCGTTAGTAACTCATATATTAGAAATAATTTTATATATCCTCATCACTTATAGCCCCCAGATTTTCCACTAATCCTCCCAACAAATATTTCTTTGAAAATTTTATTAAATATTTTTTATTAAAGTCATTATTTTAATGAATTTCATGAAATAATTTTAAATAAATGCAATTAATATATTTCCATCTTATCTATGCCACTTCTCGCTATATTTACATTTACTTTCCATTAATGAATAATTCAAGCACTTATTTTCACTTTTTTGAATTTCAATATTAATTAATCATAGAATAATGATGATTCTTACCACCTGAGAATAATATTGTTAATTTTATCTCTGTGTTATCTTTCGATTTTACGCTGCTTACCATTTTAGAATAAGATTTTTTATTAAAATTTGTGTTAATTTGACTGATTCAATTTGATGGAGTTATAGTTAATTCGTTTTATTATATATACTCTGAGTTTATCCGACAACATATTTTCTCCCTCTATGGGTACTGCTTGTAAGGGTATTGGTCGTAAGGGTACTGATCGTAAAGGTACTGCTGTGTTTTATTTAGGCAAATATTTGGTTATTATTTGGCGTTAAATTCATTGGTAATTTTTTAGAGTTAGCGGGATTTTACCAACATTTTTTTTTGTGAATTTCATGTTAATTGAAAGAATATTTAAGGCTTAGTGTTAATTCTAAGATAAATTTAATTAATTTCTTGATAATTTGCTATATTTTATTGACTTGTTTTTAAATTTTAAATAAAAATTAATTTTTAATGAGGTTAATAATCAAGTGATAGGATAAATTTTGATGATAATGACTTTGTAATGATATTGAATTTGACTAAATTAATATATCAATATATTTTTCTAAGAATATTTACACATTGATGATACTTTAAAATATTGAAAATCTAAAGTTGAAACCAACTAATTTTATCATGATGATGATATATTTGAAATCTACTTGAAAATTAATGTAAAATATACTGAAATTTGTGATTTAGTTTGAAAGATATATCATTTTATAATGGCTATAATTAGCCGAATCGATGATCTATCAATATATTTCATCTCTAATTAGATATTTGATGGTGAATGTGGTGAAATATTTGTAGGAAATATTCATTTTAGCGAATTTTGATCTTTTACTGAGGTCTTTGAATTTAGCTACTAAATTATTTCAATGGAAGAATGTTTGTAACAATTAAATAAAATTCATATTTTGAAGAATTTCTATGGATTTTAAGATATATTAAAGGGCTCAAGTGGGTGAAATTATATTCGGTTGGATTTAGTGAAGGTTAAGATGGTAATATATGATTTTTAAGGGGTTTTTAAAATGCTAGAAATATTTGGTGAGGGATCGGTTAATGTTTTGAATATTTATATATTCTTATTGGTAAAATATCAAATTTTGAAGGGAAATAGTCAGCTGTGAATATTTCCTGTGAAATTATATCGTTTTAGAGGTTGCACAGTAATTTATGTTTCAGAACCAGTTTTAATTAATTATCCACGGTTTTATTAATGGTTAATGATCAATTTACTTGTTTTTGACAATGAGAAATTTGAAATCTTTAGAATTAATTGATATCAATGGTTATTGCTTTAAATTATTTTTATTTAAGAAGTTATTTTATTCATTTTGGGGATATCGTTGACAAAGCTTGAGAAATATTAACTTAAAAGAATTGGAAAACAACTAAAGAAAAATGATCTTTGAAGGAAATTTATGATTTTAATTAGAAATTAAATCGGTTGAATATCTATTGAAGGAATATTGTTATCGGATGGATAAATGACATTTTCCTAAATTACCTTATTATATTATTATTTTAATGACTAAATTAACCAATATTCATAAATTTATCGTACAAAATATCCATGTTTTGGTTACTCAAACATCTTAAATTTCTCGCAAAGATATATTACACGCAATGATCATCTAATTAAATTAGAAAAGAATTGTAACCCTATATTTCTAACTAATAAGCCCCTTAATTGGATAAATGATAACCATATTTCTATTATGACTCCTTTAATTATTTTTGCCTCAAACAAATTTACTCCAAATGATAAAGAATTTAAAATTATCAATGAATAATGACCATGTTTTCTCATATTATTAACTATTGTAACGAACATTAGATGAATAAATTAATTTTTGCTTTAAATGACTACAAAGTTAACCAATAAATTAGTCGCTCGACATAAGTGTAAAGTTACATTTAAAATATTCACGAATTTCTGATCATCTCACTAAATTACCTAAGAATTTCTAAATGATTAATATACCTTTGCGACATGTTGAATGTGACCAGTACCCTTGCTAGCAATACCCATAGGGGGACAGAATATTTTGTCGGATAAACTAGGAGTATATGGTCTTTATTGATATATCAAAATACTGTTATTTATAAATCAACTAAAAAATACTCAAAAATACTATATTATTTTACTGATGATACCTTAAATGTTTTTAATATACATATTTCTAAAATAAATCAACAGTTCAAACCAACAACATGTATGCAAGACCACCCATTGTTAATTTATTTCCAGTGTCACATCTTTCAAGAATGCCGTGAGTATTTAAAGAAAGCTGAGCTAAAAGAAACTTTCCAGATAACAACTCTCCTGAATGTTTTGAACAAAAATGAGCGAAATTGAGAACAAACGATTAGATGGCGATTAACTTCTGGCCACAACCCTAACAACATGAAAATTAAGATTTTAATTATTGAATTCGTTGTTTTCTGCATGGAAATACTAACAGAATATTTTTTAATTCAAAAAATCTTCATTATAAATTTTTGAATTTAAAAAATTAAATGAAGGATATATAAGTGTACATAATATTATAATATTATATAAAATTATACTGTATTTATTAATAAATTTAGAATACATAAAATTATAATATTATAATATTTTATAAATACTATATAATAATGTTTAAATATGCTTAAATAACTAAATTGTTTAAATATGTTTAAATACTAAATTTAAATTATTTAAATTTAAATTAATTAAATATAATTATGATATAACTTTATTTCTTTCGTTTTAGTATCCATAAAGTAAGTAAATAAAGAATTTACTACAATATTTTAATTATTTTACTTAGTAATGAAGAAAATGAATTATATGATTATGAAGAAGATGAGTCAGACAAAATGGTGAAACACTAAAAGACTTATGTTCTGGATTTAGAGATTTCTTATTAAAACATGAATTATATGATTATGAAGAAGATGAACTAGACAAAATGGTGAAACACTAAAGGAGTTATAGTTTTTAGATTTAGAGATTTCTTATTAAAACATGAATTATATGATTATGAGGAAGATGAACCAGACAAAATGGTGAAACACTAAAGGAGTTATGTTCTGGATTTTTTAAATGAATTAGCTGATTGTAGGTGTCCTTCAACATGAATGTTTACTTATCAGACTTAAATTATGTAAACTTTCTTTCAACGAATGTCAAGAAAAATGGGAAAACCGATGTTTTAACAATTAGATATTGTAAAATATTCGTTACACCTGAAGAATATTATTAATAATGTAAGACATGAATTAATTCTTTAAAATAAATATATTATATTTAGGTATCTGTGTTTTATGGTGGGAAATGTCATTGAAAAAGTATACCACAAATAACAGTTGCCTAATAGTCAGGTAGAATTTAATTTCTGACGATAAAATGATAAATAGTGTAAGTTAATTGCTTTTAAATCAATATAAATTTTAGCAATGATAGTTGACACCGCATCAGAAACTAAGAAATACGTTCAATTTGCAAGATGTATTCCATGAAATCACTATCAAATGGCTCGATGGAGATGATAATTTTGAGATAGATTACCAGCAGAAGAGCGAGAAAAATTTGTAAATTAAATATAATAGGGTTGGGTGGGTCCTCTTTATCCCTTAATTAATATATATTTACAAGCTGATCGTCGTGGTGGGCGGTTGTAATCTAACTAGTGAGAGGCCTCTGTAAATATATATTTGTGTTAGTGAAAACATTAATTAATTTGGTTATAGTGCCAATGACGCATGTATTTTGAAATTATACGTTTCGAATGTGCTGGTAGTTGACTACCCATGCTAGGCGTAATGTTCCGTACGGAAAGCTATAATGCCAGTAGTAGGATTGGTCACCGCCAGATCAGGTCACCGCCAGATCACATATACCCCCCCCCGGAAAAAAATTTTTTTAAATAAAAGGTCAAGGTCATTAATTTTTTTTTTAATTTAATTTTTTGTTTTAATTAAGTGATCCAGCGGTGACATACTTTTTTTCATCCCAAAAATTAATGTTCCCACCAACGGATTTTATTGGACGATACCTCATCTTAAAGCATAGTCCAAGACCTTTCAAATGAGCTATTGAAGGTATCATCATCATTAATATTAACAAAGAGAATGACTCACTCAACGATGCCTATTATTTTTAGAATGGTACCTATTATTTTTAGAATGATGCCTAATATTTTTAGAACTGATGCCACATATTTTTAGAATGATGCCTAATATTTTTAGAATGATGCCTAATATTTTTAGAATGATGCCTAATATTTTTAGAACGATGCCTAATATTTTTAGAATGATGCCTAATATTTTTAGAACGATGCCTAATATTTTTAGAATGGTGCCTAATATTTTTAGAATGATTACGTCATACTTTTAGAACGATGCCTAATATTTTTAGAACTATGCCTAATATTTTTAGAACGATGCCTAATATTTTTAGAATGGTGCCTCTTATTTTTAGAATGATTACGTCATAATTTTAGAACGATGCCTATTATTTTTAGAACTATGCCTAATATTTTTAGAACGATGCCTAATATTTTTAGAATGGTGCCTAATATTTTTAGAATGATTACGTCATAATTTTAGAACGATGCCTAATATTTTTAGAATGATGCCTATTATTTTTAGAATGATGCCTAATATTTTTAGAATGATTACGTCATAATTTTAGAATGATGCCTAATATTTTTAGAATGATGCCTAATATTTTTAGAATGATTACGTCATAATTTTAGAACAATGCCTAATATTTTTAGAACGATGCCTATTATTTTTAGAATGATTACGTCATATTTTTAGAATGGTGCCTCTTATTTTAGAATGATGTCTAATATTTTTAGAACGATGCCTAATATTTTTAGAATGATTACGTCATAATTTTAGAACGATGCCTAATATTTTTAGAACGATGCCTCTTATTTTTAGAATGATTACGTCATACTTTTAGAACGATGCCTAATATTTTTAGAACGATGACTCATACAATGACTCATCACATTTTTAGAACGATGACTCATACGATGACTCATCATATTTTTAGAACTAATATTTTTAGAACGATGCCACATATTTTAGAACTATTACGTAATCGAAGCCTAATATTTTTAGAACTAATAATTTTGTTTTAATTATCGATTACATAATAATTTAATTTTGTTTAAATCGTTGATTATATAATTTGTTTAAATCATTGATTATATAATTTTTTGTTTTAATTATCGAATACGTAATAATATAATTTGTTTAAATCGTTGATTACATATTATTATTTTTTAATTTTCAATATTTTCTTTTAAAATATTAACGCCCGTGTGGAAGATGTTATTTTCAAAATTATTATTATTATTATTATTATTATTATTATTATTATTATTATTATTATTATTATTATTATTATTATTATTATTATTATTATTATTATTATTATTATTATTATTATTCTTATTATTTGCAATTATTCATAAAACTTAATTTCTACATCAATTTCATGATTTTCAACATTTTCATCATTTGCATGAATATTTTAATATTTTTCAATATTTTTCAATATTTCTTTACTATTATTATTAAATTATTATTTTTACAGTTATTTTGAAAGTTTTTCATCTTATTATTATTATTAATATTTTCAAAGTTATTTTCAAAGAATTATTATTATTATTTGCAAAGTTCTAATTATTATTTTTTTTTTAGAAGTTTCATTATTATTATTTACTTACATATTCATAAAACTTAATTTCTACGTCAATTTCAGGATTTTCAACATTTTCATCATTTGCATTTTTTAATAATTATCAATTTTTTCATAATTTTCTACATTTTCAATATTTTCACGATTTTCAACATTTTCATGATTATTTCAGGAACTTTTTCATCAAATATTGTTCAAAGTATTATTTTCAAAGAATTATTTTCAAAGTTTTAATCAATATTATTATTATTAATATTATTATTATATATACTCCGAGTTTATCCGACAAGATATTCTGTCCCCCTATGGGTATTGGTCACAAGGGTACTACTCACAATCAACATGTCGCAAATTATTTTCAAATACAATTTCAAAGTATTATTATTAATATTATTATTGTTATTATTATTATTATTATTATTATTATTATTATTATTATTATTGCAAATATTAGTCAAAAACATAAAATATTTTTACACATACACACAGAACCCATTAACAATTATTATTATCAATATTAGTGAAAACCTAAATATTTTTTATACAACCCATTAAACTTTATTATTATTATTATTATTATTATAATTAGTCAAAAACCTAAAATAATTTTTACACACTAAGTTATGGGGTAGAGAATTATTATATGTTTGCAATATTCTGTGTTTGCCTTCACGGGAAGTTGACAATAATTTTACACACACATTCTATATACACATACCTTGTTTAACATGGGTGTATATACTCCTAGTCTATCCGACAAAATATTCTGTCCCCCTATGGGTATTGCTCATATGGGTACTAGTCACACTCAACATGTCGCAAGGGTTTTCGAGTTTAAAGCATATTATGGTTTATTAAGGTTAGTAAATAAAACTTATAACACACACTTTAATATTTAAACGATAAAAATCAAGACAAGAGAGGACAAGGCAAAGTTTATGCATTTAGTATTGCCAGGCCTAATGAGCAGTGACCAAATATCTGTGCCTGAAAGACACGGTGGATATTTGTTCGCGTCCACAAGGGTCGTCTGTGCCTCCCCCAAGTGGGGTCAGAAGAACCTGGGCATTATAGCTTTCCGTACGGAACATTACGCCTAGCATGGGTAGTCAACTACCAGCACATTCGAAACGTATAATTTCAAAATACATGCGTCATTGGCACTATAACCAAATTAATTAATGTTTTCACTAACACAAATATATATTTACAGAGGCCTCCCACTAGTTAGATTACAACCGCCCACCACGACGATCAGCTTGTAAATATATATTAATTAAGGGATAAAGAGGACCCACCCAACCCTATTATATTTAATTTACAAATTTTCTCGCTCTTCTGCTGGTAATCTATCTCAAAATTATCATCTCCATCAGGCCATTTGGAATACATCTTGCAAATATTTCTTAGTTTCTGATGCGGTGTCAACTATCATTGCTAAAATTTAAAAGCCATTAACTTACAGATGTTATTTATCATTTTATCGTCAGAAATTAAATTCTACCTGACTATTAGGCAACTGTTATTTGTGGTATACTTTTTCAATGACATTTCCCACCATAAAACACAGATACCTAAATATAATATATTTATTTTAAAGAATTAATTCATGTCTTACATTATTAATAATATTCTTCAGGTGTAACGAATATTTTACAATATCTAATTGTTAAAACATCGGTTTTCCCATTTTTCTTGACATTCGTTGAAAGAAAGTTTACATAATTTAAGTCTGATAATTCATGTTGAAGGACACCTACAATCAGCTAATTCATTTAAAAAATCCAGAACATAACTCCTTTAGTGTTTCACCATTTTGTCTGGTTCATCTTCCTCATAATCATATAATTCATGTTTTAATAAGAAATCTCTAAATCTAAAAACTATAACTCCTTTAGTGTTTCACCATTTTGTCTGGTTCATCTTCTTCATAATCATATAATTCATGTTTTAATAAGAAATCTCTAAATCCAGAACATAAGTCTTTTAGTGTTTCACCATTTTGTCTGACTCATCTTCTTCATAATCATATAATTCATTTTCTTCATTACTAAGTAAAATAATTAAAATATTGTAGTAAATTCTTATTACTTACTTTATGGATACTAAAACGAAAGAAATAAAGTTATATCATAATTATATTTAATTAATTTAAATTTAAATAATTTAAATTTAGTATTTAAACATATTTAAACAATTTAGTTATTTAAGCATATTTAAACATTATTATATAGTATTTATAAAATATTATAATATTATAATTTTATGTATTCTAAATTTATTAATAAATACAGTATAATTTTATATAATATTATAATATTATGTACACTTATATATCCTTCATTTAATTTTTTAAATTCAAAAATTTATAATGAAGATTTTTTGAATTAAAAAATATTCTGTTAGTATTTCCATGCAGAAAACAACGAATTCAATAATTAAAATCTTAATTTTCATGTTGTTAGGGTTGTGGCCAGAAGTTAATCGCCATCTAATCGTTTGTTCTCAATTTCGCTCATTTTTGTTCAAAACATTCAGGAGAGTTGTTATCTGGAAAGTTTCTTTTAGCTCAGCTTTCTTTAAACACTCACGGCATTCTTGAAAGATGTGACACTGGAAATAAATTAACAATGGGTGGTCTTGCATACATGTTGTTGGTTTGAACTGTTGATTTATTTTAGAAATATGTATATTAAAAACATTTAAGGTATCATTCAGTAAAATAATATAGTATTTTGAGTATTTTTTAGTTGATTTATAAATAACAGTATTTTGATATATCAATAAAGACCATATACTCCTAGTTTATCCGACAAAATATTCTGTCCCCCTATGGGTATTGCTAGCAAGGGTACTGGTCACATTCAACATGTCGCAAGGTATATTAATCATTTAGAAATTCTTAGGTAATTTAGTGAGATGATCAGAAATTCGTGAATATTTTAAATGTAACTTTACACTTATGTCGAGCGACTAATTTATTGGTTAACTTTGTAGTCATTTAAAGCAAAAATTAATTTATTCATCTAATGTTCGTTACAATAGTTAATAATATGAGAAAACATGGTCATTATTCATTGATAATTTTAAATTCTTTATCATTTGGAGTAAATTTGTTTGAGGCAAAAATAATTAAAGGAGTCATAATAGAAATATGGTTATCATTTATCCAATTAAGGGGCTTATTAGTTAGAAATATATATTAAAAAGTAACAATTATTTTCTAATTTAATTAGATGATCATTAGACGTAATATATCTTTGCGAGAAATTTAAGATGTTTGAGTAACCAAAACATGGATATTTTGTACGATAAATTTATGAATATTGGTTAATTTAGTCATTAAAATAATAATATAATAAGGTAATTTAGGAAAATATCATTTATCCATCCGATAACAATATTCCTTCAATAGATATTCAACCGATTTAATTTCTAATTAAAATCATAAATTTCCTTCAAAGATCACTTTTCTTTAGTTGTTTTCCAATTCTTTTAAGTTAATATTTCTCAAGCTTTGTCAACGATATCCCCAAAATGAATAAAATAACTTCTTAAATAAAAATAATTTAAAGCAATAACCATTGATATCAATTAATTCTAAAGATTTCAAATTTCTCATTGTCAAAAACAAGTAAATTGATCATTAACCATTAATAAAACCGTGGATAATTAATTAAAACTGGTTCTGAAACATAAATTACTGTGCAACCTCTAAAACGATATAATTTCACAGGAACTATTCACAGCTGACTATTTCCCTTCAAAATTTGATATTTTACCAATAAGAATATATAAATATTCAAAACATTAACCGATCCCTCACCAAATATTTCTAGCATTTTAAAAACCCCCTTAAAAATCATATATTACCATCTTAACCTTCACTAAATCCAACCGAATATAATTTCACCCACTTGAGCCCTTTAATATATCTTAAAATCCATAGAAATTCTTCAAAATATGAATTTTATTTAATTGTTACAAACATTCTTCCATTGAAATAATTTAGTAGCTAAATTCAAAGACCTCAGTAAAAGATCAAAATTCGCTAAAATGAATATTTCCTACAAATATTTCACCACATTCACCATCAAATATCTAATTAGAGATGAAATATATTGATAGATCATCGATTCGGCTAATTATAGCCATTATAAAATGATATATCTTTCAAACTAAATCACAAATTTCAGTATATTTTACATTAATTTTCAAGTAGATTTCAAATATATCATCATCATGATAAAATTAGTTGGTTTCAACTTTAGATTTTCAATATTTTAAAGTATCATCAATGTGTAAATATTCTTAGAAAAATATATTGATATATTAATTTAGTCAAATTCAATATCATTACAAAGTCATTATCATCAAAATTTATCCTATCACTTGATTATTAACCTCATTAAAAATTAATTTTTATTTAAAATTTAAAAACAAGTCAATAAAATATAGCAAATTATCAAGAAATTAATTAAATTTATCTTAGAATTAACACTAAGCCTTAAATATTCTTTCAATTAACATGAAATTCACAAAAAAAAATGTTGGTAAAATCCCGCTAACTCTAAAAAATTACCAATGAATTTAACGCCAAATAATAACCAAATATTTGCCTAAATAAAACACAGCAGTACCTTTACGATCAGTACCCTTACGACCAATACCCTTACAAGCAGTACCCATAGAGGGAGAAAATATGTTGTCGGATAAATTCAGAGTATATATTATAAAACGAATTAACTATAACTCCATCAAATTGAATCAGTCAAATTAACACAAATTTTAATAAAAAATCTTATTCTAAAATGGTAAGCAGCGTAAAATCGAAAGATAACACAGAGATAAAATTAACAATATTATTCTCAGGTGGTAAGAATCATCATTATTCTATGATTAATTAATATTGAAATTCAAAAAAGTGAAAATAAGTGCTTGAATTATTCATTAATGGAAAGTAAATGTAAATATAGCGAGAAGTGGCATAGATAAGATGGAAATATATTAATTGCATTTATTTAAAATTATTTCATGAAATTCATTAAAATAATGACTTTAATAAAAAATATTTAATAAAATTTTCAAAGAAATATTTGTTGGGAGGATTAGTGGAAAATCTGGGGGCTATAAGTGATGAGGATATATATTGTGTGTAATACACACATGTTTTTATGATAAATTTGTATTTATTATACGTTAACGTAATTTTCTTAGGATTTTATTCATATAATATATAGATAAAATTTAATTTTCTATAAAATAGCTTGATTAAAAATTATGTCTCGTATGTTGTGTGTAATACACACATGTTTTTACGATAAATTTGTATTTTTCATACAGTTAACGTAATTTCCTTGTATATTTATTCATATATTATAGAGATAAAATTTAATTTTCTATAAAATGGATTGATCTAGAGTTTAAAATGTTGTATTATTTTATTACTTTGTTGCAATATTTTTATAATCTTATAACAATTTGCTTAAATATTTTACATCTGGTGAAATATTTCCGAAATATGTTATTACTTTGTTGTAATTTACTGAAAGACTTCACAATTTATTACAATATTCTTTTTAATTTGTTGTCCGTCTTCGAAATAATGTATTGATTTGTCCCAATTAACATCATTATTTTATTACTTTGTTGCAATATTTTTATTATTTTAGTTACAATTTGATAAATATTTTACAACTTTGTTGAAATTTTCTGAAATATGTTACTACTTTGTTGTAATATTTTCTAATCTTGTTACAATTTGCTTAAATATTTTACAACTGTTGAAAATTTATCTGAAATATGTTATTACTTTGTTACAATTATATGAAAACGTTATTACTGTTTTGCAATTTGATGAAAAATGATATTACTTTGTGGGTTCATCACATTATTTTTTATTAAATTATTATGAAAATGTTAAATAAGTCAACTTTAGCATCAAAATGTGTTTTAAAATATATTGAACTTTTAAAATACCGCAACGTAATATATTTTGTCATACCCTTTCATTGATTTAAGTTGGTCAGAATTTAATCATGTGTAATATATAAGCAGTAACTTTTCAAATGTTTGTCATTTAAACTTTTAATTTAACTTATATAAGTGAATAATTTTTTATTCTCTATCTAATATTAATGATTATTTTCTTTTAGTGAACGGATGCAGTTTATATAAATTTTGTATTGCCGAAAGTCATGAAGATGTGGAGAACTGTAAATCAGTTACATCATCATATTTCAAGATAAATGACTCTACCTTATCGGGTTACATATGTCCGGAATGTCTCATTATATCACCAGGTAGGTGGTTAATGTTTGTACGACAACACGGACACCATCTTAGAAGATTCGAAGAAACGAAGAGCAGGATGATCACTAAAAGTAATACTCTTTCTACTATTAACAATTATTAATTTTTTATAGTACAATCGAAAATGAATACATCATACGATCCTAAGCAGATTAAAGAATATGTTACAAGTTATGTTATTTAAGTTGTTTAATATTAATTATAAATATAGTTAGACAAAACTCTGGCACCACAAAACGAAAGTCAATATTTTACGGAAATGGAGACTCTAACATACAATTGTGTCCACGTCGGGAGTCTGACTTAAATGGTTCTCGTGTTGAATTGACAAGCGATGTATCTGCAATTAATTCTCCTGACATTGTTGTTCCAGATTGTCTCATCAAAGAAATAGAAGATCATATTCAACGAATGGGGACAGTAAAAATCCAATTTGGACTTTGTGCAGAGTTTATCAAAGAGGATGGTGAAATTAAAAAATGGTGTTTGTCGAATAAAGCAATTACAATGTCATCTTCATTTATTAATGATGGAATTGAAAAATTAAAAGAAAAGTTGGAGAAATACACTCAACAAAGTAGTGGGTGGAGAATTCATAAAATATTAGAAGTTACTATGATTTTAACTAAATTATCAGACATAATACACGTATCTGGTAAGTTTATTTACATTATTATATATATAAATCAAGATATTTACTTAGGTTCAAGTTACATTAAAACGCCAAATTACCTGAAAAACTGTCAGGCTTTAGTTAATGTTCAAAATAATGATCAATTCTGCTTTTTATATGGCATACTGGCTGTATTACATTATGATGACATAAAACACCACAGAGAAAGAGTAATGAAATATTGGTTTCCAATGAAGTTGGTTAACATTTGCCAATTTGAAGCAATGAATCCTAATCTAGCGATCAATGTTCTCAAATATAATAAAGATCCAATTAAACAAAAAACTAATGATATTTTCAAGAATCCGTTCGTTGACTTGGTATATAGAAGTACTTCGACGGGATCTCAGATATATCTCTTATTGATTGAAGAAGGTAATATTTCCTTTAATCATTAAAATATTAACTAAATTTTAGAATTAAATTATCATTTTTTGGCTGTAACCAATCTCGATCGACTGCTAAATTACAGAGATAGAGTAGAAGGAGTCAGAATCCAATCACAATGGTGTCATACATGTCTTCATGGGTTTCGAAAACGTCCTGCTTTTGAAAGACATATAGGTCTTTGTAGGAAAAATGTGGAGCGGACGACTCTATACTCAATGCCAGAGAATAAATATATCGAATTTAAAGACTGGAGTAAAACTATAAAACAGCAGTTTGTTGTCTACGCGGACTTTGAATCGATATTACCTCTAGATGACAAACACTTCCAAAAACATGAGCCGATTGCATC
This sequence comes from Schmidtea polychroa, assembly GCA_959609185.1. Taxonomy (NCBI): domain Eukaryota; kingdom Metazoa; phylum Platyhelminthes; order Tricladida; family Dugesiidae; genus Schmidtea; species Schmidtea polychroa. The sequence goes on along the minus strand of CAUHTR010000013.1, from coordinate 2,776 downwards.
TGAATTTGTGCTTCTTCATCAAGGTTGTCCGATCCGAAATGAAACATTTGTTGGGAAAACTGTATCATTCAGTTCATACAAGCATTGGATGATATAGCTACAGACATAGTTTATCCGTGGTATAAAATTAATGGATCAAAGGAAATGATGGAACTCACTTGGGAACAGCAGGAAGAATTTACGAATCAAACTCATTGCTACCTTTGTAAAAAGATTATCAATATACCTGTTCGAGATCATGATCATTTTACTGGTCAATATTTCGGAGCAGCATGTCAAGATTGCAACTTGGCTAGAAGAATCAATCCGTCTTTACCTGTTGTATTTCATAATCTTCGTGGATATGACATTCATCATATATTAAAATATGCAATTGGAAAATTCCCTGATTGGAATTTAAATGTTATTCCTCAATCAACAGAAAAGTTTCTCACACTTACAGCGACATCGAAAGGCAGAAGAATTAGATTCATTGATTCTTTACAATTTTTAAATAGCAGCTTGGCAAATTTATCAAGAAATTTACCATGTCTTCCACTGACCTCAGATGTTTTCGAATCACAGATGATGACTTGTAAAACCATTTTTCCTTATGATATGGCTACATCAATGGATGTTTTACAGTCAATAACAGAATTACCACCGATTTGGGAGGGAGTTAGTCAAGAAGATTATATACATGCAAATCGAATCTGGCAACAATACAACTGTGAGACACTGCTAGATTACATGCTCGTATATCTCAAGTTGGATGTTTTTCTGTTGGCCGATGTTTTTGAAGCTTTCAGAGAAAAAACATTTGACGAAGATGGACTTGAGGCTCTATCGTTTGTTTCCATACCCGGATTAAGTTGGGCATCAGCTATTAAACAGTTACCTGAACCGGTAGAACTTATTCAAGATCCAGAGCTTTACCGTTTATTTGAAGCTGGTATTCGTGGTGGAATGACATTTATCAACAAACATCATGTTGAAGCTGATGAATCAACACAAATGTCATACCTAGATGTTAATAATTTATATGGATGGGCGCTGTCGCAAAAACTCCCTGTTGGGGAATTTAGATGGATAAATGATCAGACTGAAATGAATGGTATTGTTGAAAGATGTGCAAATGGGGATGAGTTTGATGGAGATCGTGGATATGTTCTAGAGGTTGACATCGTCATTCCTGATAGTATACAAGATAAGCTAGATGATTTACCTATAGCTCCTGAGCTTTGTTATCCACCTGGTAGTAAAGTTGAAAAGCTGTTGTTAACTCATGAGCCTAAGAAAAACTATGTAGTTAATGGTAGAGTTTTGACAGAGTGGTTGAGTTACGGCGCAAAAGTCACAAAAGTTAATCGTGCTGTAGAATTCAAACAAGTGGCTATTTTCAAAGGATATATTGATTACAATACCAAAATGAGAGCAGCTAGTACGGATTCGTTTCAGCGAGATTATTATAAGTTAAAGAACAACAGTTTATACGGTAAAACTGTGGAAAACTTGAAGAAACGTATAAATTTGAGATTATGCAGCAAAAGCAAAAGATTGATAACTTATTGTAGTCATCCTATGTTTCGTCGTAGCATCAAGATTGCGGATGATCTCATTGCTGTTATACTCAATAAGGAAATTGTGTGTTTAGATAGACCAATGTATATTGGACAAACCGTACTTGATTTATCCAAACTTCGCATGTACCAATTTCAATATAAAGAACTACAGAGTTATAGAGAAAAATTCAATTGTCAAATTAATATCGTAGCTGGTGACACAGATTCCTTCTTTTTAGAGTGTAAAAATGTAGATTTACGCTTACAACTATATCCAAAAATGATTGAAGATGGGCTCCTAGATACTTCAAATTATCCAGTGACCGATCCGTTGTTCTCTGATAAAATTTGTTCTGTAATCGGGAAAGTTAAGGATGAGAATAAAGGAAATCAATATAAAGAATGGGTGTTTCTTCGACCCAAGTGCTACTCACTCCAAGGCGATAAAAACACTCTAAAAGCCAAAGGAATAAGACTTACAAACTCTAATCTTACACATGAAGCCTATAAAAAAGTGTATACTGATGGTGGAACAGTGAGCATCCCACAAAAAAGAATAGGAAGTGTCAATCATCAGTTGTATACTTTCATGACAGAAAAACGAGCTCTCCAATGTTTGGACGATAAAAGGTATTGGTACAATTGTAATGAAAGTTATGCCTACGGTCACTATAAGATTCGCCAAATGCATATTGCAACTACTATGTCTAGAAATGAATGCAAATCGAAACAAGTACTTTAACAATTAAATTTATGTGAATAATAAAATATATATTGTGAATTGTTTGACTTAGTTAATTAAAATGTGTTTTATCATTTAATTATTCATTTGTCCAATTAATTTAGATAATTAGTTTCAAGTAAGAAATATTATTTTTGTGTTTATTTTATTTATTTTTTCCGAAAAAATTAATATCCGGTTTATCTAAAATTAACTCAGCGTTTTATTTTATAATAAATTAAATAATTTCTAATTAATATTTTATTCAAATTGAAATATTATTGTTATAATTTAACTCTTGTTAGAATATAATGTAAATGTAAAATTAAAAAAAATAATAATAATAATAATAATAATAATAATAAATAAATAAATAAAATAATACTAAAATAAAAACATAATAAAATAATTAATTAAGAAAATTAAAAATAAAAAAAAATAATAAATAGAAGTAATTAAATAAAAATAAAAAATAAATTAATTAATTAAAAAAAAAATAAATAAATAAATAAAA